>JAOPSE010002932.1:0-67567 GCA_029449295.1 Zea luxurians
CCCCTACTGCCCTTGCCCCTTTCGGGTAAGGTAGTCTTCCACTAGCTTTCCTAATTAATCAGCCAAGGGCATCCCATACTACCCTTGTGGTAGCACTGTTTTCCCGGGTGGTTCTCCATGTTCCAATTAACATAATGATCTTAACATGAACCATAAATAACCGATAACAAAAGTATAATCATGAATAGTGTAATCTTCATACCCAAAACCACATATAGCACTAGCAAGTACTACCCAGAAAGTTCAGTGGTAAACAAGGTATAAAGATATACAAACTAGGGTAACCTATTGGGTCCCATCAAAATTAACCTATGCAGATCATTATGATTAATTAGAACATGATGGGTAAAAAGAAGTGATCAAGGGCACAACTTGCCTGAGCCTTGAGAATCCAGGTACCAGGATGATCTTCAGAGGACTCGTGACCTCACTGCTAGTCGTAGCATTATAGACATACATGGTATAGGCAAAATTAACATTACACCAAACATATATGCAAATACATATTAATAATCTACATATTAAAATAAGATCACAGGAAAAAGAATTATTAATTTTGGAGTTGTAGATTTCAAGTTATGATTTTCCTAAGATTTAAGGTGATTATAATATGATTAAATGATAAATAAATTTTCTGACAGAGTTCATGTCAAAACAAAGACACTAAAGGATAGAGAATATTATTACAAAATTTTAGAAACTGGAATGGTTCAATTTGGAGCTAAAATGAATTTTCTATGAATTATCTAAGTTTTAGCAATTATTTTCATATTAAAAATCTATTTTCTAATTCATTTAATCATTTTAAAACAGCAGTGGACTGGGCCTCAATTTCTGTGAAGTGCAGGGGCTCGGGGTAAGTTTTCCGTGACACAGTGAATAGTAACAGGTGGACGGCGGGTTGATTTTAATAAAACAGAAGGTCTCTTTAGCAAAAAGCACGGCCGAAGAGGTATCTTGCAATCTCAGCCGCACGATCGACTATCGACCGCTAGGATTAGATGTATCCCAGGCCGAATCGGTACGCGATCTAATCCATAGGATCTAACATCGACGCCTACGATTTAATGAGACCTAGGTTGAATCAGAGTCGTAGGATCACAGATCTACGGCCGCAGCGTGCCCGGCCGAAACGGTATCCTTGATCTAATCTGAGCCGTCGCTGGTGGATCTAACGGCCCGGAGCTAATCCCCCTAACCTTCACCAGCACACGGCGGCGCCGCCCGTGCTCGCGGCGGAGCCATCGCCGGCGCGTAGCGATTCCGGCCTTCCGGTGCCCTAGAGTTCAATCAAAGGCTACTACACTATGCTTAGGGAATGGCGAATACACTAGAGTAGTTCTTACCGCGGATTGTCGATCGGGTGACGCCGGCCACGGCGAGGTGCGGACCCACGGTGGAGCACCAACTATGGTGAAGAATTCCGGCCAACGTAGAGGTCGGTTTCACCCAACCGGTCACGATGCTTCACCAGGGACCCCGCCGAAGCCCCGGACGCAATGCACTGGGGCAGGAACACCCGCCAGGGCTTGAATCGTCGACTGCGGCGGAAACGCGGGGAGGGAGCTCGGTCCTGGGAAGCGAGATGTAAAGGAGGGGGGGGTCGCGGCTACGTACTTATACTCGGGGGCGCTTTGCGGTTGTTGTATGGCACCGAGATCACCGGCGAGCTCGCGGAGTCCGCGCGGTCCGTTGAGCTCCACGCGCGCGCGGCGAACTCGCGTTCGGTTGAGAGGAAGACGGGGGCAAGAGATGACGACTGGGCCCCGCGTGTAAGCGACCGAATCAGAAGCCAGTGCGCGAGAAGGCGAGAGCGCGCGAGAGTGAGAGGCTGCCCCGCGGACCCAAGCGTCAGCGACTCAGTAAAGGATGCGAGCGCGAGAGGATGAGAGACTGACGTGAGGGCCCCGCATGTCAGCGAAACAGACGAGAGCGCGTGTGAGGGGGAGTGGCTGGCATGCGGGCCCGGGCTGTCGGCGCCAGGTGAAGGTGCTAATGGGCTGCGCGGAGGCCGTTTCGTTAGGTGGGCCAAAAGTGATGAAATCGGCCCAGGTAAGTTCCTTTTTCCTTTTCTTTTTATATTTTCTGTTTTCTTTTCATTTCTCTTTTCAAATTCAAACTTAAATCCAAATTCAAACTTTGTGGCAAGTTTATTCTCAGTTTATATATTCAATTTGAACTTACCAATATAGGATCTATTCATTTATGAAATTATCTTGTATTTTATAATATTTCTTTCTCTTTTCTCCCTTTCCCATTTATTTTCTATTTTCTATTTTTCCTTTCCATTTGAATTTCAAATCAACACAAGTTCAAACACTTAATTTGGATACACATATAGAATTCCAGCATAATGTGCAAAAACCTATTTTATGTATTTCTTTATTTATTTTAGTTCTTTTAGACAAGCTTTTAATCATATAGTAGAATAATCCCTACCTTATAACTTCTAGGGAAATCAAAATTTACATTGTAGACTATATATATTAAGAAATAGCTTAATCCTAATTCTTTTATATATATCCTAACCCAAAGGCAATTTAGATTATCTAAGTATCTTTAATTATGTATTTTTAACATATTCATGAGTGGAAACTTCTAAATTATGATTATCTTTAAAGAAAGGTGTTTTGATTCAAAATTTTTGAGAATTTTCCCTGTCTTCACAAATTGAACTTTAGGGTGTTACAGATCAATGGCCACAGAACCCCCATTTTGCCGAAAATAGCCATGAACGACCATTTTCAATAATACCGAAGGCTAACACGTACGAGTTTTTGACCAAGAAATGGTCTCCACCAAAATCCAAGAATGTGATCTATGGCAAGGAAACATATGTGGGGTGAGGTGTATGAGCCTCTGGTCGATGATCAATGGCCACACAACCCCCATTTTGCCGAAAATAGCCATGAATGACCATTTTCAATAATACCGAAGGCTAACACGTACGTTTTTACCAAGAAATGGTTTCCACCAGAAATCCAAGAATGTAATCTATGGCAAGGAAACATATGTGGGGTGAGGTTTATGAGCCTCTAGTCGATGATAATGGCCACACAACCCCCATTTTTTTATGAAAATAGCCATGAGCGACCTTGAAAATAGCCATGAGCGACCATTTTCAATAATACTAGAGGCTAACACCTACGGATTTTAGACCAAGAAATGGTCTCCACCAGAAATCCAAGAATGTGATCTATGGCAAGGAAACATATGTGGGGTGAGGTGTATGAGCGTCTGGTCGATGATCAATGGCCACACAACCCCCATTTTTGTCAAAATAGCCATGAACGACCATTTTCAATAATACCGAAGGCTAACACCTACGGATTTTTGACCAAGAAATGGTCTCCACCAGAAATCCAAGAATGTGATCTATGGCAAGGAAACATATGTGGGGTGAGGTGTATGAGCCTCTGGTCGATGATCAATGGCCACACAACCCCCATTTTTGTCGAAAATAGCCATGAACGACCATTTTCAATACCGAAGGCTAACCTACGGATTTTTGACCAA
Source organism: Zea luxurians (assembly GCA_029449295.1). Classification (NCBI taxonomy): domain Eukaryota; kingdom Viridiplantae; phylum Streptophyta; class Magnoliopsida; order Poales; family Poaceae; genus Zea; species Zea luxurians. The sequence continues at coordinate 3,517 of JAOPSE010002932.1, forward strand.
GAAATGGTCTCCACCAGAAATCCAAGAATGTGATCTATGGCAAGGAAACATATGTGTGAGGTGTATGAGCCTCTGGTCGATGATCAATGGCCACACAACCCCCATTTTCGAAAATAGCCATGAACGACCATTTTCAAAATACCAAAGGCTAACACGTACGGATTTTTGACCAAGAAATGGTCTCCACCAGAAATCCAAGAATGTGATCTATGGAAAGGAAACATATGTGGGGTGAGGTGTATGAGCCTCTGGTCGATGATGAATGGCCACACAACCCCCATTTTGCCGAAAATAGCCATGAACGACCATTTTCAATAATACCGAAGGCTAACACCTACGGATTTTTAACCAAGAAATGGTCTCCACCAGAAATCCAAGAATGTGATCTATGGCAAGGAAACATATGTGGGGTGAGGTGTATGAGCCTCTGGTCGATGATCAATGGCCACACAACCCCCATTTTTGTCGAAAATAGCCATGAACGACCATTTTCAATAATACTGAAGGCTAACACCTACGGATTTTTGACCAAGAAATGGTCTCCACCAGAAATCCAGAATGTGATCTATGCAAGGAAACATATGTGGGGTGAGGTGTGACTGAGCCTCTGTTGATGATCAATGGCCACACAACCCCATTTTGCCGAAAATAGCCATGAGCGACCATTTTCAATAATACTAGAGGCTAACACCTACGGATTTTAGACCAAGAAATGGTCTCCACCAGAAATCCAAGAATGTGATCTATGGCAAGGAAACAAATGTGGGGTGAGGTGTATGAGCGTCTGGTCGATGATCAATGGCCACACAACCCCCATTTTTGTCGAAAATAGCCATGAACGACCATTTTCAATAATACCGAAGGCTAACACCTACGGATTTTGACCAAGAAATGGTCTCCACCAGAAATCCAAGAATGTGATCTATGGCAAGGAAACATATGTGGGGTGAGGTGTATGAGCCTCTAGTCGATGATCAATGGCCACACAACCCCCATTTTTGTCGAAAATAGCCATGAATGACCATTTTCAAAAATACCAAAGGCTAACACGTATGGATTTTTGACCAAGAAATGGTCTCCACCAGGAATCCAAGAATGTGATCTATGGCAAGGAAACATATGTGGGGTGAGGTGTATGGTCCTCTGGTCGATGATCAATGGCCACACAACCCCCATTTTGCCGAAAATAGCCATGAACGACCATTTTCAATAATACCGAAGGCTAACACGTACGAGTTTTTAACCAAGAAATGGTCTCCACCAGAAATCCAAGAATGTGATCTATGGCAAGGAAACATATGTGGGGTGAGGTTTATGAGCCTCTAGGTGATGATAAATGGCCACACAACCCCCATTTTTTTATGAAAATAGCCATGAGCGACCATTTTCAATAATACTAGAGGCTAAGACCTACGGATTTTAGACCAAGAAATGGTCTCCACCAGAAATCCAAGAATGTGATCTATGGCAAGGAAACATATGTGGGGTGAGGTGTATGAGCATCTGGTCGATGATCAATGGCCACACACCCCCATTTTTGTCGAAAATAGCCATGAACGACCATTTTCAATAATACCGAAGGCTAACACCTACGGATTTTTGACCAAGAAATGGTCTCCACCAGAAATCTAAGAATGTGATCTATGGCAAGGAAACATATGTGGGGTGAGGTGTATGAGCCTCTAGTCGATGATCAATGGCCACACAACCCCCATTTTTGTCGAAAATAGCCATGAACGACCATTTTCAATAATACCGAAGGCTAACACCTACGGATTTTTGACCAAGAAATGGTCACCACCAGAAATCCAAGAATGTGATCTATGGCAAGGAAACATATGTGGGGTGAGGTGTATGAGCCTCTGGTCGATGATCAATGGCCACACAACCCCCATTTTGCCGAAAATAGCCATGAATGACCATTTTCAATAATACCGAAGGCTAACACGTACGAGTTTTTAACCAAGAAATGGTTTCCACCAGAAATCCAAGAATGTAATCTATGGCAAGGAAACATATGTGGGGTGAGGTTTATGAGCCTCTAGTCGATGATAAATGGCCACACAACCCCCATTTTTATGAAAATAGCCATGAGCGACCTTGAAAATAGCCATGAGCGACCATTTTCAATAATACTAGAGGCTAACACCTACGGATTTTAGACCAAGAAATGGTCTCCACCAGAAATCCAAGAATGTGATCTATGGCAAGGAAACATATGTGGGGTGAGGTGTATGAGCGTCTGGTCGATGATCAATGGCCACACAACCCCCATTTTTGTCGAAAATAGCCATGAACGACCATTTTCAATAATACCGAAGGCTAACACCTACGGATTTTTGACCAAGAAATGTCTGCCCCAGAAATCCAAGAATGTGATCTATGGCAAGGAAACATATGTGGGGTGAGGTGTATGAGCCTCTAGTCGATGATCAATGGCCACACAACCCCCATTTTTGTCGAAAATAGCCATGAATGACCATTTTCAAAAATACCAAAGGCTAACACGTACGGATTTTTAACCAAGAAATGGTCTCCACCAGAAATCCAAGAATGTGATCTATGGCAAGGAAACATATGTGGGGTGAGGTGTACGAGCCTCTGGTTGATGATCAATGGCCACACAACCCCCATTTTGCCGAAAATAGCCATGAATGACCATTTTCAATAATACCGAAGGCTAACACGTACGAGTTTTTAACCAAGAAATGGTTTCCACCAGAAATCCAAGAATGTAATCTATGGCAAGGAAACATATGTGGGGTGAGGTTTATGAGCCTCTAGTCGATGATAAATGGCCACACAACCCCCATTTTTTATGAAAATAGCCATGAGCGACCTTGAAAATAGCCATGAGCGACCATTTTCAATAATACTAGAGGCTAACACCTACGGATTTTAGAACAAGAAATGGTCTCCACCAGAAATCCAAGAATGTGATCTATGGCAAGGAAACATATGTGGGGTGAGGTGTATGAGCGTCTGGTCGATGATCAATGGCCACACAACCCCCATTTTTGTCGAAAATAGCCATGAACGACCATTTTCAATAATACCGAAGGCTAACACCTACGGATTTTTGACCAAGAAATGGTCTCCACCAGAAATCCAAGAATGTGATCTATGGCAAGGAAACATATGTGGGGTGAGGTGTATGAGCCTCTGGTCGACGATCAATGGCCACACAACCCTAATTTTTGTCGAAAATAGCCATGAACGACCATTTTCAATGACACTGAAGGCTAACACCTACGGATTTTTGACCAAGAAATGGTCTCCACCATAAATCCAAGAATGTGATCTATGGCAAGGAAACATATGTGTAGTGAGGTGTATGAGCCTCTGGTCGAAGATCAATGGCCACACAACCCCCATTTTTGTCGAAAATAGCCATGAATGACCATTTTCAAAAATACCAAAGGCTAACACGTACGGATTTTTGACCAAGAAATGGTCTCCACCAGAAATCCAAGAATGTGATCTATGGCAAGGAAACATATGTGGGGTGAGGTGTACGAGCCTCTGGTCGATAATGAATGGTCACACAACCCCCATTTTGCCGAAAATAGCCATGAATGACCATTTTCAATAATACCGAAGGCTAACACGTACGAGTTTTTAACCAAGAAATGGTCTCCACCAGAAATCCAAGAATGTGATCTATGGCAAGGAAACATATGTGGGGCGAGGTTTATGAGCCTCTAGTCGATGATAAATGGCCACACAACCCCCATTTTTTATGAAAATAGCCATGAGCGACCTTGAAAATAGCCATGAGCGACCATTTTCAATAATACTAGAGGCTAACACCTATGGATTTTAGACCAAGAAATGGTCTCCACCAGAAATCCAAGAATGTGATCTATGACAAGGAAACATATGTGCGGTGAGGTGTATGAGCGTCTGGTCGATGATCAATGGCCACACAACCCCCATTTTTGTCGAAAATAGCCATGAACGACCATTTTCAATAATACCGAAGGCTAACACATACGGATTTTTGACCAAGAAATGGTCTCCACCAGAAATCCAAGAATGTGATCTATGGCAAGGAAACATATGTGGGGTGAGGTGTATGAGCCTCTGGTCGATGATCAATGGCCACACAACCCCCATTTTTGTCGAAAATAGCCATGAACGACCATTTTCAATAATACCGAAGGCTAACACCTACGGATTTTTGACCAAGAAATGGTCTCCACCAGAAATCCAAGAATGTGATCTATGGCAAGGAAACATATGTGGGGTGAGGTGTATGAGCGTCTGGTCGATGATCAATGGCCACACAACCCCCATTTTTGTCGAAAATAGCCATGAATGACCATTTACAATAATACCGAAGGCTAACACCTACGGATTTTTGACCAAGAAATGGTCTCCACCAGAAATCCAAGAATGTGATCTATGGAAAGGAAACATATGTGGGGTGAGGTGTACGAGCCATTGGTCGATGATCAATGGCCACAGAACCCCCATTTTGCCGAAAATAGCCATGAACGACCATTTTCAATAATACCGAAGGCTAACACGTACGAGTTTTTGACCAAGAAATGGTCTCCACCAAAAATCCAAGAATGTGATCTATGGCAAGGAAACATATGTGGGGTGAGGTGTACGAGCCTCTGGTTGATGATCAATGGCCACACAACCCCCATTTTGCCGAAAATAGCCATGAATGACCATTTTCAATAATACCGAAGGCTAACACGTACGAGTTTTTAACCAAGAAATGGTTTCCACCAGAAATCCAAGAATGTAATCTATGGCAAGGAAACATATGTGGGGTGAGGTTTATGAGCCTCTAGTCGATGATAAATGGCCACACAACCCCCATTTTTTTATGAAAATAGCCATGAGCGACCTTGAAAATAGCCATGAGCGACCATTTTCAATAATACTAGAGGATAACACCTACGGATTTTAGACCAAGAAATGGTCTCCACCAGAAATCCAAGAATGTGATCTATGGCAAGGAAACATATGTGGGGTGAGGTGTATGAGCGTCTGGTCGATGATCAATGGCCACACAACCCCCATTTTTGTCGAAAATAGCCATGAACGACCATTTTCAATAATACCGAAGGCTAACACCTACGGATTTTTGACCAAGAAATGGTCTCCACCAGAAATCCAAGAATGTGATCTATGGCAAGGAAACATATGTGGGGTGAGGTGTATGAGCCTCTGGTCGACGATCAATGGCCACACAACCCTAATTTTTGTCGAAAATAGCCATGAACGACCATTTTCAATGACACTGAAGGCTAACACCTACGGATTTTTGACCAAGAAATGGTCTCCACCATAAATCCAAGAATGTGATCTATGGCAAGGAAACATATGTTTAGTGAGGTGTATGAGCCTCTGGTCGAAGATCAATGGCCACACAACCCCCATTTTTGTCGAAAATAGCCATGAATGACCATTTTCAAAAATACCAAAGGCTAACACGTACGGATTTTTGACCAAGAAATGGTCTCCACCAGAAATCCAAGAATGTGATCTATGGAAAGGAAACATATGTGGGGTGAGGTGTACGAGCCTCTGGTCGATAATGAATGGCCACACAACCCCCATTTTGCCGAAAATAGCCATGAACGACCATTTTCAATAATACCGAAGGCTAACACGTACGAGTTTTTAACCAAGAAATGATCTCCACCAGAAATCCAAGAATGTGATCTATGGCAAGGAAACATATGTGGGGCGAGGTTTATGAGCCTCTAGTCGATGATTAATGGCCACACAACCCCCATTTTTTATGAAAATAGCCATGAGCGACCTTGAAAATAGCCATGAGCGACCATTTTCAATAATACTAGAGGCTAACACCTATGGATTTTAGACCAAGAAATGGTCTCCACCAGAAATCCAAGAATGTGATCAATGGCAAGGAAACATATGTGGGGTGAGGTGTATGAGCGTCTGGTCGATGATCAATGGCCACACAACCCCCATTTTTGTCGAAAATAGCCATGAACGACCATTTTCAATAATACCGAAGGCTAACACCTATGGATTTTTGACCAAGAAATGGTCTCCACCAGAAATCCAAGAATGTGATCTATGGCAAGGAAACATATGTGGGGTGAGGTGTATGAGCCTCTAGTCGACGATCAATGGCCACACAACCCTAATTTTTGTCGAAAATAGCCATGAACGACCATTTTCAATAATAACGAAGGCTAACACCTACGGATTTTTGACCAAGAAATGGTCTCCACCAAAAATCCAAGAATGTGATCTATGGCAAGGAAACATATGTGGGGTGAGGTGTATGAGCGTCTGGTCGATGATCAATGGCCACACAACCCCCATTTTTGTCGAAAATAGCCATGAATGACCATTTACAATAATACCGAAGGCTAACACCTACGGATTTTTGACCAAGAAATGGTCTCCACCAGAAATCCAAAAATGTGATCTATGGAAAGGAAACATATGTGGGGTGAGGTGTACGATCCTCTGGTCGATGATCAATGGCCACAGAACCCCCATTTTGCCGAAAATAGCCATGAACGACCATTTTCAATAATACCGAAGGCTAACACGTACGAGTTTTTGACCAAGAAATGGTCTCCACCAGAAATCCAAGAATGTGATCTATGGCAAGGAAACATATGTGGGGTGAGGTGTATGAGCGTCTGGTCGATGATCAATGGCCACACAACCCCCATTTTTGTCGAAAATAGCCATGAATGACCATTTACAATAATACCGAAGGCTAACACCTACGGATTTTTGACCAAGAAATGGTCTCCACCAGAAATCCAAGAATGTGATCTATGGCAAGGAAACATATGTGGGGTGAGGTGTATGAGCCTCTGGTCGATGATCAATGGCCACACAACCCCCATTTTTGTCGAAAATAGCCATGAACGACCATTTTCAATAATACCGAAGGCTAACACCTACGGATTTTTGACCAAGAAATGGTCTCCACCAGAAATCCAAGAATGTGATCTATGGCAAGGAAACATATGTGGGGTGAGGTGTATGAGCGTCTGGTCGATGATCAATGGCCACACAACCCCCATTTTTGTCGAAAATAGCCATGAATGACCATTTACAATAATACCGAAGGCTAACACCTACGGATTTTTGACCAAGAAATGGTCTCCACCAGAAATCCAAGAATGTGATCTATGGAAAGGAAACATATGTGGGGTGAGGTGTACGAGCCATTGGTCGATGATCAATGGCCACAGAACCCCCATTTTGCCGAAAATAGCCATGAACGACCATTTTCAATAATACCGAAGGCTAACACGTACGAGTTTTTGACCAAGAAATGGTCTCCACCAAAAATCCAAGAATGTGATCTATGGCAAGGAAACATATGTGGGGTGAGGTGTACGAGCCTCTGGTTGATGATCAATGGCCACACAACCCCCATTTTGCCGAAAATAGCCATGAATGACCATTTTCAATAATACCGAAGGCTAACACGTACGAGTTTTTAACCAAGAAATGGTTTCCACCAGAAATCCAAGAATGTAATCTATGGCAAGGAAACATATGTGGGGTGAGGTTTATGAGCCTCTAGTCGATGATAAATGGCCACACAACCCCCATTTTTTTATGAAAATAGCCATGAGCGACCTTGAAAATAGCCATGAGCGACCATTTTCAATAATACTAGAGGATAACACCTACGGATTTTAGACCAAGAAATGGTCTCCACCAGAAATCCAAGAATGTGATCTATGGCAAGGAAACATATGTGGGGTGAGGTGTATGAGCGTCTGGTCGATGATCAATGGCCACACAACCCCCATTTTTGTCGAAAATAGCCATGAACGACCATTTTCAATAATACCGAAGGCTAACACCTACGGATTTTTGACCAAGAAATGGTCTCCACCAGAAATCCAAGAATGTGATCTATGGCAAGGAAACATATGTGGGGTGAGGTGTATGAGCCTCTGGTCGACGATCAATGGCCACACAACCCTAATTTTTGTCGAAAATAGCCATGAACGACCATTTTCAATGACACTGAAGGCTAACACCTACGGATTTTTGACCAAGAAATGGTCTCCACCATAAATCCAAGAATGTGATCTATGGCAAGGAAACATATGTTTAGTGAGGTGTATGAGCCTCTGGTCGAAGATCAATGGCCACACAACCCCCATTTTTGTCGAAAATAGCCATGAATGACCATTTTCAAAAATACCAAAGGCTAACACGTACGGATTTTTGACCAAGAAATGGTCTCCACCAGAAATCCAAGAATGTGATCTATGGAAAGGAAACATATGTGGGGTGAGGTGTACGAGCCTCTGGTCGATAATGAATGGCCACACAACCCCCATTTTGCCGAAAATAGCCATGAACGACCATTTTCAATAATACCGAAGGCTAACACGTACGAGTTTTTAACCAAGAAATGATCTCCACCAGAAATCCAAGAATGTGATCTATGGCAAGGAAACATATGTGGGGCGAGGTTTATGAGCCTCTAGTCGATGATTAATGGCCACACAACCCCCATTTTTTATGAAAATAGCCATGAGCGACCTTGAAAATAGCCATGAGCGACCATTTTCAATAATACTAGAGGCTAACACCTATGGATTTTAGACCAAGAAATGGTCTCCACCAGAAATCCAAGAATGTGATCTATGGCAAGGAAACATATGTGGGGTGAGGTGTATGAGCGTCTGGTCGATGATCAATGGCCACACAACCCCCATTTTTGTCGAAAATAGCCATGAACGACCATTTTCAATAATACCGAAGGCTAACACCTACGGATTTTTGACCAAGAAATGGTCTCCACCAGAAATCCAAGAATGTGATCTATGGCAAGGAAACATATGTGGGGTGAGGTGTATGAGCCTCTAGTCGATGATCAATGGCCACACAACCCCCATTTTTGTCGAAAATAGCCATGAACGACCATTTTCAATAATAACGAAGGCTAACACCTACGGATTTTTGACCAAGAAATGGTCTCCACCAAAAATCCAAGAATGTGATCTATGGCAAGGAAACATATGTGGGGTGAGGTGTATGAGCGTCTGGTCGATGATCAATGGCCACACAACCCCCATTTTTGTCGAAAATAGCCATGAATGACCATTTACAATAATACCGAAGGCTAACACCTACGGATTTTTGACCAAGAAATGGTCTCCACCAGAAATCCAAAAATGTGATCTATGGAAAGGAAACATATGTGGGGTGAGGTGTACGATCCTCTGGTCGATGATCAATGGCCACAGAACCCCCATTTTGCCGAAAATAGCCATGAACGACCATTTTCAATAATACCGAAGGCTAACACGTACGAGTTTTTGACCAAGAAATGGTCTCCACCAGAAATCCAAGAATGTGATCTATGGCAAGGAAACATATGTGGGGTGAGGTGTATGAGCGTCTGGTCGATGATCAATGGCCACACAACCCCCATTTTTGTCGAAAATAGCCATGAATGACCATTTACAATAATACCGAAGGCTAACACCTACGGATTTTTGACCAAGAAATGGTCTCCACCAGAAATCCAAGAATGTGATCTATGGCAAGGAAACATATGTGGGGTGAGGTGTATGAGCCTCTGGTCGACGATCAATGGCCACACAACCCTAATTTTTGTCGAAAATAGCCATGAACGACCATTTTCAATGACACTGAAGGCTAACACCTACGGATTTTTGACCAAGAAATGGTCTCCACCATAAATCCAAGAATGTGATCTATGGCAAGGAAACATATGTGTAGTGAGGTGTATGAGCCTCTGGTCGAAGATCAATGGCCACACAACCCCCATTTTTGTCGAAAATAGCCATGAATGACCATTTTCAAAAATACCAAAGGCTAACACGTACGGATTTTTGACCAAGAAATGGTCTCCACCAGAAATCCAATAATGTGATCTATGGCAAGGAAACATATGTGGGGTGAGGTGTACGAGCCTCTGGTCGATGATCAATGGCCACACAACCCCCATTTTGCCGAAAATAGCCATGAACGACCATTTTCAATAATACCGAAGGCTAACACGTACGAGTTTTTAACCAAGAAATGGTCTCCACCAGAAATCCAAGAATGTGATCTATGGCAAGGAAACATATGTGGGGTGAGGTTTATGAGCCTCTAGTCGATGATAAATGGCCACACAACCCCCATTTTTTATGAAAATAGCCATGAGCGACCTTGAAAATAGCCATGAGCGACCATTTTCAATAATACTAGAGGCTAACACCTACGGATTTTAGACCAAGAAATGGTCTCCACCAGAAATCCAAGAATGTGATCTATGGCAAGGAAACATATGTGGGGTGAGGTGTATGAGCGTCTGGTCGATGATCAATGGCCACACAACCCCCATTTTTGTCGAAAATAGCCATGAACGACCATTTTCAATAATACCGAAGGCTAACACCTACGGATTTTTGACCAAGAAATGATCTCCACCAGAAATCCAAGAATGTGATCTATGGCAAGGAAACATATGTGGGGTGAGGTGTCTGAGCCTCTGGTCGACGATCAATGGCCACACAACCCTAATTTTTTGTCGAAAATAGCCATGAACGACCATTTTCAATGACACTGAAGGCTAACACCTACGGATTTTTGACCAAGAAATGGTCTCCACCATAAATCCAAGAATGTGATCTATGGCAAGGAAACATATGTGTAGTGAGGTGTATGAGCCTCTGGTCGAAGATCAATGGCCACACAACCCCCATTTTTGTCGAAAATAGCCATGAATGACCATTTTCAAAAATACCAAAGGCTAACACATTCGGATTTTTACCCAAGAAATGGTCTCCACCAGAAATCCAAGAATGTGATCTATGGCAAGGAAACATATGTGGGGTGAGGTGTACGAGCCTCTGGTCGATGATTAATGGCCACAGAACCCCCATTTTGCCGAAAATAGCCATGAATGACCATTTTCAATAATACCGAAGGCTAACACGTACGAGTTTTTGACCAAGAAATGGTCTCCACTAAAAATCCAAGAATGTGATCTATGGCAAGGAAACATATGAGGGGTGAGATTTATGAGCCTCTAGTCGATGATAAATGGCCACACAACCCCCATTTTTTATGAAAATAGCCATGAGCGACCATTTTCAATAATATTAGAGGCTAAGACCTATGGATTTTTGACCAAGAAATGGTCTCCACCAGAAATCTAAGAATGTGATCTATGGCAAGGAAACATATGTGGGGTGAGGTGTATGAGCCTCTGGTCGATGATCAATGGCCACACAACCCACATTGTTGTCGAAAATAGCCATGAATGACCATTTACAATAATACCGAAGGCTAACACCTACGGATTTTTGACCAAGAAATGGTCTCCACCAGAAATCCAAGAATGTGATCTATGGCAAGGAAACATATGTGGGGTGAGGTGTATGAGCCTCTGGTCGATGATCAATGGCCACACAACCCCCATTTTTGTCGAAAATGGCCATGAACGACCATTTTCAATAATATCGAAGGCTAACACCTACGGATTTTTGACCAAGAAATGGTCTCCACCAGAAATCCAAGAATGTGATCTACGACAAGGAAACATATGTGGGGTGAGGTGTATGAGCCTCTGGTCGACGATCAATGGCCACACAACCCCCATTTTGCCGAAAATAGCCATGAATGACCATTTTCAATAATACCGAAGGCTAACACGTACGAGTTTTTAACCAAGAAATGGTTTCCACCAGAAATCCAAGAATGTAATCTATGGCAAGGAAACATATGTGGGGTGAGGTGTACGAGCCTCTGGTCGATGATCAATGGCCACACAACCCCCATTTTGCCGAAAATAGCCATGAACGACCATTTTCAATAATACCGAAGGCTAACACGTACGAGTTTTTGACCAAGAAATGGTCTCCACCAAAAATCCAAGAATGTGATCTATGGCAAGGAAACATATGTGGGGTGAGATTTATGAGCCTCTAGTCGATGATAAATGGCCACACAACCCCCATTTTTTTATGAAAATAGCCATGAGCGACCATTTTCAATAATATTAGAGGCTAAGACCTACGGATTTTTGACCAAGAAATAGTCTCCACCAGAAATCCAAGAATGTGATCTATGGCAAGGAAACATATGTGGGGTGAGGTGTATGAGCCTATGGTCGATGATCAATGGCCACACAACCCCCATTTTTGTCGAAAATAGCCATGAATGACCATTTGCAATAATACCGAAAGCTAACACCTACGGATTTTTGACCAAGAAATGGTTTCCACCAGAAATCCAAGAATGTGATCTATGGCAAGGAAACATATGTGGGGTGAGGTGTATGAGCCTCTGGTCGACGATCAATGGCCACACAACCCTAATTTTTTGTCGAAAATAGCCATGAACGACCATTTTCAATGACACTAAAGGCTAACAACTACGGATTTTTGACCAAGAAATGGTCTCCACTATAAATCCAAGAATGTGATCTATGGCAAGGAAACATATGTGTAGTGAGGTGTATGAGCCTCTGGTCAAAGATCAATGGCCACACAACCCCCATTTTTGTCGAAAATAGCCATGAATGACCATTTTCAAAAATACCAAAGGCTAACACATTCGGATTTTTGCCCAAGAAATGGTCTCCACCAGAAATCCAAGAATGTGATCTATGGCAAGGAAACATATGTGGGGTGAGGTGTACGAGCCTCTGGTCGATGATCAATGGCCACAGAACCCCCATTTTGCAGAAAATAGCCATGAATGACCATTTTCAATAATACCGAAGGCTAACACGTACGAGTTTTTGACCAAGAAATGGTCTCCACCAAAAATCCAAGAATGTGATCTATGGCAAAGAAACATATGAGGGGTGAGATTTATGAGCCTCTAGTCGATGATAAATGGCCACACAACCCCCATTTTTTATGAAAATAGCCATGAGCGACCATTTTCAATAATATTAGAGGCTAAGACCTACGGATTTTTGACCAAGAAATGGTCTCCACCAGAAATCTAAGAATGTGATCTATGGCAAGGAAACATATGTGGGGTGAGGTGTATGAGCCTCTGGTCGATGATCAATGGCCACACAACCCACATTGTTGTCGAAAATAGCCATGAATGACCATTTACAATAATACCGAAGGCTAACACCTATGGATTTTTGACCAAGAAATGGTCTCCACCAGAAATCCAAGAATGTGATCTATGGCAAGGAAACATATGTGGGGTGAGGTGTATGAGCCTCTGGTCGATGATCAATGGCCACACAACCCCCATTTTTGTCGAAAATGGCCATGAACGACCATTTTCAATAATATCGAAGGCTAACACCTACGGATTTTTGACCAAGAAATGGTCTCCACCAGAAATCCAAGAATGTGATCTACGACAAGGAAACATATGTGGGGTGAGGTGTATGAGCCTCTGGTCGACGATCAATGGCCACACAACTCCCATTTTGCCGAAAATAGCCATGAACGACCATTTTCAATAATACCGAAGGCTAACACGTACGAGTTTTTGACCAAGAAATGGTCTCCACCAAAAATCCAAGAATGTGATCTATGGCAAGGAAACATATGTGGGGTGAGATTTATGAGCCTCTACTCGATGATAAATGGCCACACAACCCCCATTTTTTTTATGAAAATAGCCATGAGCGACCATTTTCAATAATATTAGAGGCTAAGACCTACGGATTTTTGACCAAGAAATGGTCTCCACCAGAAATCCAAGAATGTGATCTATGGCAAGGAAACATATGTGGGGTGAGGTGTATGAGCCTATGGTCGATGATCAATGGCCACACAACCCCCATTTTTGTCGAAAATAGCCATGAATGACCATTTACAATAATACCGAAGGCTAACACCTACGGATTTTTGACCAAGAAATGGTCTCCACCAGAAATCCAAGAATGTGATCTATGGCAAGGAAACATATGTGGGGTGAGGTGTATGAGCCTCTGGTCGATGATCAATGGCCACACAACCCCCATTTTTGTCGAAAATAGCCATGAACGACCATTTTCAATAATATCGAAGGCTAACACCTACGGATTTTTGACCAAGAAATGGTCTCCACCAGAAATCCAAGAATGTGATCTACGACAAGGAAACATTTGTGGGGTGAGGTGTTGTAACGCCCTGAATTTGGGGGTAGAATTTTTTCTTCTTTTCTCTCACCAAATTCGGGCGTTACTCTCTTTTCTCTTTCCCCGTTTGCTCTTTCTTCCCAATTTCAAACCAGTATAGCGGCAGGTGTCCGTGTCATGTATAAACCAAAACCTAAGTCTCATGGGTGTTGCATCATGCCGAAGCACATTTCTTTGTCTGATGTTGAATGTTCGTCTCGTTCCGTTCCGGATTTCGGTTCGCAATTTAATTCCGTTTAGTGGTCGTGCTCGTCGTGGGTTTTCGATCCGCGAAGTGGCCCGGCCCAACCTAGCCCAGCCCAGCCGGCCCGGCCCGCCTCGGCCTGCGCGCCCCTGGCGCCCAAAACCCCCCCATGCGCCCCCCCTCCTCTCTCTCTCTCTCATTTGGATCTCCCGCGCAACAACCTCTCCTCTCCCTCTTCCACCTCTCTCTCCCCGTGGTGCCCTAGGATTTGGAGACGGCGATCACCGGATTTTGGACCCCGAGGTGAGCTCCCCTCCCCTCCCCTTCTCTTCTCTCTCTCTCTCCCTCCTCTTCTTCTCCCCACGCGCGCCCCCCTTCTCCCTCTGCTCGCGCGCGCCCCTGCCCGCCCCTGCTCGCCGGCGGCGCGGCGCCCGCCCTCCCCCGGCCGCGGCGGCGCTCGCCCGCCCTCCCCCGGCCGCGGCGGCGCTCGCCCGCCCGCCCCTGCCCGGCCCCGCGCGACGCTCGCCCGCCCCTGCCCGGCCCCGCGCGGCGCTCGCCCGCCCCTGCCCGGCCGCGGCGGCGCTCGCCCGCCCTCCCCTGGCCCGTGGCGGCGCCCGCCCCGTCCCCTCCCCTCGCGCGCGGCGGCCCCCGCCCGCCCCTGCCCGCCCGGCGGCGCTCCCCGCCCCTGCTCGCCCGCGGCGGCGCTCCCCGCCCCTCCCCCCGCGCGCGGTGGCGATCCCGCCCAGCTCGGCCGCCATGGCCGGCTCGGCCGCCCCCGCGCCCTGCCCCGTGCCCGCCCGACTCGGCCGCCCCCATGCCCGCCCGGCTCGGCCGCCCCTGGCCGGTTCAACCGCCCCCTTGGCCGGTTCAACCGCCCCGGCCCCGGCTCGCCCGTCCGTTCCCCCGTCCCGGCCTCGCCCGACCGTATCTTCGCTCGCCCGCGCTCGCGGTGATTATTCGTTAATTAGCGTGTTGCGTCGCGCGCTTCGCCGCGCGACGGATTTGTCTAAATTCATATTCTATCTCGTGTTGCGTCGTGCGCTTCGTCGCACGACGATCCATTTTTGTTTCAGGTTGTTTAAGGTGTAACGCCGCGTGTGTATTCACGCGACGTTCCACTTTGGACTCAGTTTAGTCGACGTGTGCCGTCGTGCGCTTCGTCGCGCGACGCTTAACGTCTCCTCGTAACTAAGGCGAAGTGTCTCGTTGCGCGCTCGGTCGCGCGACGAGTCGTTAACTTCTTAATTTGTTTTAGAGAGCTTTGTCGTGCGTCTCGCCGCGCGACCATCCTTTTATTTATCTCCACCTGCCTATAATAATTAGACATGAAACATGACTTTACTTTACGCAAAACATAGTGTCTACATTAAATTTCCTTCCACTAAGCGAGTGGCTAATTTATAATCATGTAACGTGATCGTTTCTCGACTGTCCTTTCCTCTTTCTCTCTTAACCGTACTCGCGAGCCTGCGTAGAACGTCTGTTTACTTATTGCATTCTATTGTATGGTGTACTGTTCTTTGGTATTAAATATGTGGATGTGTGTATGTTTGCGCTCACATAGAGAACGATCCGGTTGAAGAGCCCGAGGAACCCGCAGGAGAAGCCCCTGAGCAGCAGTCGTTTGGTGGAGGCAAGTGTCCCTTGACCTATCTATGTCCTATTCATTATTTAATTCACCTCCCGCTTTACACATTTATGCCTAAGGATTGACTAGCTTTTGTTATCCATGTCCTTGTTTACCTATCTGGGTTGGATTATTACTGTTTAGCTTTATGCTATTGCTTAACTCTAATCAATGAACATGATGAGATTATCTATGATACGCTGTTTTCCCTTCTCTTATTATGATGTGGTACTTGTGGTCATCAAGGGGGCTCGAGCGGTTTCTTGAGTGCCTCTCCGTAAGGACCTGTTCTATGGATGACCGCCCAGGAAAACAGTGCAACCATGAGGGTGGAATGGGGTGCCCTTAGCTGAATAATTAGAGGATCCGGGGTGTAGTTCACTTAGCCGTCGTGCCGTCAATGGGGCTCGGTGTATGCGGCTCGCTCTGCCAAGTTTGGGTTCGCCCCTTGGGGAGGAGTGCGGTGCATTTAGGAAACCTAACGGGTGGCTACAGTCCCGGGGAATCTTTGTAAAGGCTACGTAGTGATGCCCTGCTGGGTCACCTTGGTAGTGATCAATGGAGAGTCATGATCTCCGGGCAGAATGGGAATCACGGCTTGTGGGTAAAGTGCACAACCTCTGCAGAGTGTTTGAAAACTGATATATCAGCCGTGCTCGCGGTTATGAGCGGCCAAGGGAGCTCCAATGATTAGTGGTACTTGATCAGAGATACTTTGGTACAGGTGGTTATGAGATCGATGATTCTGGTTATGACTATGGTGCTGGTAAGTGGTATTCTTTCCGTTTGGAAAGGGTACATCGGGTTAATAACTTGGGTTAATGCTAAAACTTGGCTTTCTACTAGTAAGTAATAATCTGACCAACTAAAAGCAACTGCTTGACTTATCCCCACATAAAGCTAGTCCACTACAGCCAAACAGGATACTTGCTGAGTATGTTGATGTGTACTCACCCTTGCTCTACACACCAAACCCCCCCCCATCCCCAGGTTGTCAGCATTGCAACCACTGCTCAGGCGAAGATGAAGCTGTGGAAGGAGACTTCCAGGAGTTCCAAGATTACGACGAGTTCTAGGTGTGGGTTAGCGGCAACCCCCAGTCGGCTGCCTGTGAAGGCCGCGGTTATCTACGTTTCTTTTCCGCACTTTGATTTATTGTAAGGACTATATGGACGTCTCAGACGTATGATGTAATCGACTATTTCCCTTATTAATACTATTTTGAGCACTGTGTGATGATGTCCATATTATGTAACTGCTGTGTACGTGAATAACTGATCCTGGCACGTACATGGTTCGCATTCGGTTTGCCTTCTAAAACCGGGTGTGACATAAGTGGTATCAAAGCCGTGCTGACTGTAGGACCGCTAACCTAGAGTAGAATGGTCGCTCTAAGGACTATAGACCTCTGTCTCTGCCTTGACTTTGATATCCCTTCAAAAGTTGGTCATACCGACCAAACCTATGTTCTACTATATATTATACCTTGCTAAAAATCATGTTTTATTCTAATCCTTCATTTACTTATGATTCATTATTTGCTGGTCATATTAGTTCTGTTCTCACCCTTTTGCTTGCGATGTCTTTTGTAGATGGCTCGACTTAGACACACTGCACGAAAGTCAGTCATCCCCTTCTTACCCTCCCGCCTTGCTGAGCGTCCGCTTCGCCGTCCCGTGGCCGGACAGTCCAGCCACTTGGAGAGACTACACCACCGCCTGCGTGAGGAGCAGGAACGTCGACGACAGGAGCAGCAGAGCTCTTCCTTCTCGCTCCAGCAGGAGATAGAGTCTGTGAGGAGCTGCTCCCCTGTGCTTCCTCTGGAGCCGCCCCCTGCACCACCACTGGGCGCCCCAGCTTCTGGAGTAGCTGCTGGAGGAGACCCAGACGACGGAGATGGCGACGACAGCTCGAGCCACGACACCGACTTCTCTGCTAACCATGAGCCGGAAGGATGGGTTGCTCGACCCATCACTCGCGACGCTGCTCGCGGGTGTGACTTCCACGATGCGCTCGACACCCTGCTACGTCGAGCATTTAACCGGCATACTTGGTCCGTCGAGAATCGCTGTGTGGTCTACCAGCACAGTCGCGGGGTCTACCCGGACCGCTGGGAGGCAACCTGCTTGGTGCGCTGCCCGGAGAACAGTCTCCAGGGTGCGGAGGCCTGCTCAGAGCACTATTCTATCTCTGAACGGGACTCAGCTGAGGCAGCCATGCAAGATGCTGCACGGCGTGCGCTTTCGCACTACTGCTCGGTTTTCGGTGGGGCAGCTGACGGTCTTGACCTAAAGTATTACCCCCGCCGTCCATCTGGCAGCACAGGAGGCGTGATTGTCTCACCTGTCGGTGAGGGCAATCCTAGGTTGAGCAGCACAGTCAACCTAGCCGCCGTGCTAAACACGGAGCTGGACCATGCATTAGATGAGCTGAGTAGGGCTCGTGCTGAGATCGCCCTGCTGCGGGCTGAGCGCGCGGAACGTCGTCACCTGGATGGTGGTTCCCCCGCTCCCGTCGGGACTCAGCACCCGTACCGCTCACCTCAGCGTGGACACCAGTCTTATGGCAACCCCGACTGCAAGACCAAGATAACTCTAGAACCATAGCTCGTTAGAGTTGGATCTTGTAATTAATACGAAATATATATACATAGAAGCTTCAGTCTTAGCGTTAGTCTCGGTCTTAGTTAGTCTTAGTTAGACAGGGTAGTTTGCTATATCCTGTGCATCTATGTTTGTCATGATGAACTATGTTTAGTTTGGATCTTTGTGATGACTGTCACCAGAGTGTGGGTATCCCCTGCATTTTGGTTTATCTATTATGTTAATGGAGTTAGTTATATAGTTGGGAAACCCCTTTTATTCCACTTTCCTTTCTATCTGAGAAGCTGTGTGGTCTGTGTTGGAGATCAGTGAAGATGCTCATCTGTTCAGTGCTGCTGAAGAATTCTATTCTCTTTTCTTATGCTGCAAGATTTGCCAGATCAGTTCTGATGTGTGGTTGCATTCTGCAGATGTCAGAGAACAGGCGTAGAGGAGGAAGGCGTGCTCAGCAGGAGCGAGCCGCTCAACAGGATGAGGTGCCCCAGCAGCAGCACCTGCCGCCCCCGCCCCCGATGTCGATCGAGCAGATGTTTCTGATGCAGACTCAGGCAGTTCAAGCCATCGGTCAGACTTTGGCCGCCATTCTGCAGCAGCAGCAGCAACAGCAGCAGGCCCCACCTCAACCTCAGATGCCTCAGATGCCCAGAGACAAGCGTGCTGAATTCATGAGAGGTCATCCACCAACGTTTGCTCATTCTTCTGACCCTATGGATGCTGAAGATTGGCTGCGCACTGTGGAGCGGGAGTTGCATACCGCTCAGTGCGATGACAGGGAGAAAGTTCTGTATGGTCCCCGTCTGTTGAGAGGAGCAGCCCAGTCATGGTGGGAGTCTTACCTCGCCACCCATGCCCACCCTGACGCCATCACCTGGGAAGAGTTCAGAGGTAGCTTTCGTCAGTACCATGTTCCTGCAGGTCTGATGACAGTGAAGAAGGAGGAGTTCCTGGCTCTCAAGCAAGGGCCATCGTCTGTCAGTGAGTACCGGGACAAGTTTCTGCAATTGTCTCGCTATGCTCCTGAAGATGTCAACACCGACGCCAAGCGACAGTACCGTTTCCTGAGAGGCTTGGTTGACCCTCTGCAGTATCAGCTGATGAATCACACCTTCCCGACATTCCAGCACCTGATTGACAGAGCAATCATGACCGAGAGGAAGCGTAAGGAGATGGAAGATCGTAAGCGCAAGATCAGTGGACCTCAGCCAGGAAGCAGCAACCGCCCTCGTTTCTCAGGCAATCAACCTCAGCAGTTCAGGCAGAACCAGCGTCCACCTCAGCATCAGCAGTTCCAAAGGCAGTACCCTCAGAATCAGTATCAGAACCGTCAGAGCAATCAGTCAGGAGGTCAGTTTCAAAGGCAGAATCAGCAGGCACCTCGCCTTCCTGCCCCAGCAAACCAGCAGAACAGTCAGGTAGCACCAGCTCAGGTTGGAAACAGAGCATGTTTCCACTGTGGAGAGCAAGGCCACTGGGTGATGCAATGTCCGAAGAAGGCAGCCCAGCAGCGGTCAGGCCCCAATGCCCCAGCAAAGCAGAATGTGCCTCAGCCTGGAGCAGGCAATCGCTCTCAGCCGCGCTATAATCATGGAAGACTGAACCACTTGGAAGCTGAAGCAGTTCAGGAGACCCCCGGCATGATAGTAGGTATGTTCCCAGTCGACTCCCATATTGCAGAAGTGTTATTTGATACTGGAGCAACACATTCTTTCATTACTGCATCATGGGTAGAAGCACATAATCTTCCAATTACTACCATGTCAACCCCCATTCAAATCGATTCAGCCGGTGGTAGAGTTCGAGCCGATAGCATTTGTTTGAATATAAGTGTGAAAATAAGGGGGATAGCGTTTCCCGCCAACCTTATAGTAATGGGTACTCAGGGAATAGATGTCATCCTAGGGATGAATTGGCTAGATAAGTATCAGGCAGTTATCAGTTGTGATAAAAGGGCGATCAAGTTGGTGTCCCCACTAGGAGAGGAAGTGGTGACCGAGTTAGTCCCGCCTGAGCCAAAGAAAGGAAGTTGTTATCAGATAGCTGTTGATAGCAGTGAAGCAGACCCAATTGAGAGTATCAAGGTTGTATCTGAGTTCCCAGATGTGTTTCCAAAGGACTTACCGGGTATGCCACCAGAGCGGAAAGTTGAATTTGCCATAGAGCTTCTTCCTGGAACCGCCCCTATCTTCAAGAGAGCTTACAGAATATCTGGACCAGAGTTGGATGAACTTAAGGAGCAGATTGATGAGCTGTCAGAGAAAGGTTACATTCGGCCAAGCACCTCGCCTTGGGCCGCCCCTGTCCTGTTTGTGGAGAAGAAAGATGGCACCAAGAGGATGTGTATCGATTACCGAGCTTTGAATGAGGTCACGATCAAGAACAAGTATCCTTTGCCCAGAATAGAAGATCTGTTCGACCAGTTGAGAGGAGCCAGTGTGTTCTCCAAGATTGATCTGAGGTCAGGTTATCATCAGCTCAGGATCCGACCTTCGGACATTCCGAAGACGGCCTTCATTTCCAAGTATGGTTTGTATGAGTTCACAGTGATGTCTTTTGGTTTGACCAATGCGCCAGCATTCTTCATGAACTTGATGAACAGTGTATTCATGGATTATCTCGATAAGTTTGTGGTGGTATTCATTGATGACATTCTGGTTTATTCTCAAAGCGAAGAAGAGCACGCAGATCATTTGAGGATGGTGTTGCAGAGATTGCGAGAGCACCAATTGTATGCAAAGTTGAGCAAGTGTGAGTTCTGGATCAGTGAAGTCCTGTTCTTGGGTCATATAATCAACAAAGAAGGATTGGTTGTAGATCCGAAGAAAGTGGCAGACATTTTGAACTGGAAAGCGCCAACAGATGCTAGAGGAATCAAGAGCTTCATTGGAATGGCCGGATATTATCGGCGATTCATTGAAGGGTTTTCGAAGATTGCGAAACCAATGACAGCGTTGCTAGGCAACAAAGTTGAGTTCAAGTGGACCCAGAAATGCCAAGAAGCCTTTGAAGCGCTGAAAGAGAAGTTGACTACAGCGCCTGTCCTAGTCTTGCCTGATGTGCACAAGCCCTTCTCGGTGTATTGCGATGCTTGTTACACAGGTTTGGGATGCGTGTTGATGCAAGAGGGAAGAGTTGTGGCTTACTCGTCCCGACAGTTGAAGGTTCATGAGAAGAATTACCAAATCCATGACCTAGAGTTGGCAGCGGTAGTTCATGCACTGAAGTCATGGAGGCACTATTTGTATGGACAGAAATGCGATGTTTACACAGATCACAAGAGTCTGAAGTACATATTCACTCAGTCAGAGTTGAACATGAGGCAGCGAAGATGGTTAGAGTTGATCAAAGATTATGAGTTGGAAATTCATTACCATCCAGGCAAAGCAAACATAGTGGCAGATGCTTTGAGCAGAAAGAGTCAAGTCAATCTGATGATCGCACGTCCGATGCCTTATGAGTTGGCCAAGGAGTTCGACAGGTTGAGTCTCGGATTTCTGAATAATTCGCGAGGAGTCACAGTTGAGTTGGAACCTACCTTAGAGCGCGAAATCAAAGAAGCGCAGAAGAATGATGAGAAAATCAGTGAGATCCGGCGACTGATTCTAGATGGCAAAGGCAAAGATTTTCGAAAAGACGCAGAAGGCGTGATATGGTTCAAAGACCGCTTGTGTGTTCCCAATGTCCAGTCCATTCGGGAGTTGATTCTCAAGGAAGCTCATGAGACAGCCTATTCGATTCACCCTGGCAGTGAGAAGATGTATCAGGATCTGAAGAAGAAATTCTGGTGGTACGGAATGAAGAGGGAAATCGCAGAGCATGTGGCTATGTGCGATAGTTGCCGAAGAATTAAGGCAGAGCACCAGAGACCTGCTGGATTGTTGCAACCGTTGCAGATCCCTCAGTGGAAATGGGATGAAATTGGTATGGATTTCATAATCGGATTGCCTCGCACTCGAGCCGGCTACGATTCCATTTGGGTAGTAGTGGACCGCTTGACCAAGTCAGCCCACTTCATACCTGTCAAGACCAACTACAGCAGTGCAGTATTGGCAGAATTGTATATGTCTCGGATCGTTTGTCTTCATGGTGTGCCAAAGAAGATAGTGTCAGACAGAGGAACGCAGTTCACCTCTCATTTCTGGCAGCAGTTGCATGAAGCTTTGGGCACGCATCTGAATTTCAGTTCAGCTTATCATCCGCAGACAGATGGCCAGACCGAAAGGACCAATCAAATTCTTGAAGACATGTTGAGAGCCTGTGCGTTGCAAGATCAGTCCGGATGGGATAAGAGATTGCCTTATGCAGAGTTTTCCTATAACAACAGTTACCAGGCCAGTTTGAAGATGTCAGCATTTCAGGCGCTGTATGGAAGGAGTTGTAGAACTCCGTTGCAATGGGATCAGCCTGGAGAAAAGCAAGTGTTTGGGCCAGACATTTTGCTTGAAGCCGAAGAGAACATCAAGATGGTCCGAGAGAATCTGAAGATAGCACAATCGAGGCAGCGAAGCTATGCAGACACAAGAAGAAGAGAGCTGAGTTTCGAAGTCGGAGACTTTGTCTATCTGAAAGTGTCACCGATCAGAGGAGTCAGAAGATTCGGAGTGAAAGGCAAGCTAGCACCCCGCTACATTGGTCCGTATCAGATTCTTGCAAGACGTGGAGAAGTGGCCTATCAGCTCAGTTTGCCCGAGAATTTGTCTGCTGTGCATAATGTATTTCATGTGTCTCAGTTGAAGAAGTGCTTGCGTGTGCCGGAAGAGCAGTTGTCAGTGGAAGGTCTTGAAGTCCAGGAGGACTTGACCTACGTAGAGAAGCCAGTGCAAATCCTTGAGGTTGCAGACCGAGTCACCCGAAGGAAGACCATCAGAATGTGCAAAGTCAGATGGGATCACCACTCTGAGGAAGAAGCAACCTGGGAGCGTGAAGATGATCTGATGGCTAAATACCCTGAGCTCTTTGCTAGCCAACCCTGAATCTCGAGGGCGAGATTCTTTTAAGGGGGATAGGTTTGTAACGCCCTGAATTTGGGGGTAGAATTTTTTCTTCTTTTCTCTCACCAAATTCGGGCGTTACTCTCTTTTCTCTTTCCCCGTTTGCTCTTTCTTCCCAATTTCAAACCAGTATAGCGGCAGGTGTCTGTGTCATGTATAAACCAAAACCTAAGTCTCATGGGTGTTGCATCATGCCGAAGCACATTTCTTTGTCTGATGTTGAATGTTCGTCTCGTTCCGTTCCGGATTTCGGTTCGCAATTTAATTCCGTTTAGTGGTCGCGCTCGTCGTGGGTTTTCGATCCGCGAAGTGGCCCGGCCCAACCTAGCCCAGCCCAGCCGGCCCGGCCCGCCTCGGCCTGCGCGCCCCTGGCGCCCAAAACCCCCCCATGCGCCCCCCTCCTCTCTCTCTCTCATTTGGATCTCCCGCGCAACAACCTCTCCTCTCCCTCTTCCACCTCTCTCTCCCCGTGGTGCCCTAGGATTTGGAGACGGCGATCACTGGATTTTGGACCCCGAGGTGAGCTCCCCTCCCCTCCCCTTCTCTTCTCTCTCTCTCTCTCCCTCCTCTTCTTCTCCCCACGCGCGCCCCCCTTCTCCCTCTGCTCGCGCGCGCCCCTGCCCGCCCCTGCTCGCCGGCGGCGCGGCGCCCGCCCTCCCCCGGCCGCGGCGGCGCTCGCCCGCCCTCCCCCGACCCACGGCGACCTCGCCCGCTCGCCCCTGCCCGGCCCCGCGCGGCGCTCGCCCGCCCCTGCCCGGCCGCGGCGGCGCTCGCCCGCCCTCCCCTGGCCCGCGGCGGCGCCCGCCCCGTCCCCTCCCCTCGCGCGCGGCGGCCCCCGCCCGCCCCTGCCCGCCCGGCGGCGCTCCCCGCCCCTCCCCCCGCGCGCGGTGGCGATCCCGCCCAGCTCGGCCGCCATGGCCGGCTCGGCCGCCCCCGCGCCCTGCCCCGTGCCCGCCCGACTCGGCCGCCCCCATGCCCGCCCGGCTCGGCCGCCCCTGTGGCCGCCCGGCCTCGGCCGCCCCTGGCCGGTTCAACCGCCCCCTTGGCCGGTTCAACCGCCCCGGCCCCGGCTCGCCCGTCCGTTCCCCCGTCCCGGCCTCGCCCGACCGTATCTTCGCTCGCCCGCGCTCGCGGTGATTATTCGTTAATTAGCGTGTTGCGTCGCGCGCTTCGCCGCGCGACGGATTTGTCTAAATTCATATTCTATCTCGTGTTGCGTCGTGCGCTTCGTCGCACGACGATCCATTTTTGTTTCAGGTTGTTTAAGGTGTAACGCCGCGTGTGTATTCACGCGACGTTCCACTTTGGACTCAGTTTAGTCGACGTGTGCCGTCGTGCGCTTCGTCGCGCGACGCTTAACGTCTCCTCGTAACTAAGGCGAAGTGTCTCGTTGCGCGCTCGGTCGCGCGACGAGTCGTTAACTTCTTAAATTGTTTTAGAGAGCTTTGTCGTGCGTCTCGCCGCGCGACCATCCTTTTATTTATCTCCACCTGCCTATAATAATTAGACATGAAACATGACTTTACTTTACGCAAAACATAGTGTCTACATTAAATTTCCTTCCATTAAGCGAGTGGCTAATTTATAATCATGTAACGTGATCGTTTCTCGACTGTTCTTTCCTCTTTCTCTCTTAACCGTACTCGCGAGCCTGCGTAGAACGTCTGTTTACTTATTGCATTCTATTGTATGGTGTACTGTTCTTTGGTATTAAATATGTGGATGTGTGTATGTTTGCGCTCGCATAGAGAACGATCCGGTTGAAGAGCCCGAGGAACCCGCAGGAGAAGCCCCTGAGCAGCAGTCGTTTGGTGGAGGCAAGTGTCCCTTGACCTATCTATGTCCTATTCATTATTTAATTCACCTCCCGCTTTACACATTTATGCCTAAGGATTGACTAGCTTTTGTTATCCATGTCCTTGTTTACCTATCTGGGTTGGATTATTACTGTTTAGCTTTATGCTATTGCTTAACTCTAATCAATGAACATGATGAGATTATCTATGATACGCTGTTTTCCCTTCTCTTATTATGATGTGGTACTTGTGGTCATCAAGGGGGCTCGAGCGGTTTCTCGAGTGCCTCTCCGTAAGGACCTGTTCTATGGATGACCGCCCGGGAAAACAGTGCAACCATGAGGGTGGAATGGGGTGCCCTTAGCTGAATAATTAGAGGATCCGGGGTGTAGTTCACTTAGCCGTCGTGTCGTCAATGGGGCTCGGTGTATGCGGCTCGCTCTGCCAAGTTTGGGTTCGCCCCTTGGGGAGGAGTGCGGTGCATTTAGGAAACCTAACGGGTGGCTACAGTCCCGGGGAATCTTTGTAAAGGCTACGTAGTGATGCCCTGCTGGGTCACCTTGGTAGTGATCAATGGAGAGTCATGATCTCCGGGCAGAATGGGAATCACGGCTTGTGGGTAAAGTGCACAACCTCTGCAGAGTGTTTGAAAACTGATATATCAGCCGTGCTCGCGGTTATGAGCGGCCAAGGGAGCTCCAATGATTAGTGGTACTTGATCAGAGATACTTTGGTACAGGTGGTTATGAGATCGATGATTCTGGTTATGACTATGGTGCTGGTAAGTGGTATTCTTTCCGTTTGGAAAGGGTACATCGGGTTAATAACTTGGGTTAATGCTAAAACTTGGCTTTCTACTAGTAAGTAATAATCTGACCAACTAAAAGCAACTGCTTGACTTATCCCCACATAAAGCTAGTCCACTACAGCCAAACAGGATACTTGCTGAGTATGTTGATGTGTACTCACCCTTGCTCTACACACCAAACCCCCCCCATCCCCAGGTTGTCAGCATTGCAACCACTGCTCAGGCGAAGATGAAGCTGTGGAAGGAGACTTCCAGGAGTTCCAAGATTACGACGAGTTCTAGGTGTGGGTTAGCGGCAACCCCCAGTCGGCTGCCTGTGAAGGCCGCGGTTATCTACGTTTCTTTTCCGCACTTTGATTTATTGTAAGGACTATATGGACGTCTCAGACGTATGATGTAATCGACTATTTCCCTTATTAATACTATTTTGAGCACTGTGTGATGATGTCCATATTATGTAACTGCTGTGTACGTGAATAACTGATCCTGGCACGTACATGGTTCGCATTCGGTTTGTGATAGTCGCCTAGAGGGGGGGGGTGAATAGGGCGAAACTGAAATTTACAAAATTAATCACAACTACAAGCCGGGTTAGTGTTAGAAACAATAACGAGTCCGCGAGAGAGGGCGCAAAACAAATCGCAAGCGAATAACAAGTGAGACACGCGGATTTGTTTTACCAAGGTTCGGTTCTTGCAAACCTACTCCCCGTTGAGGAGGCCACAAAGGCCGGGTCTCTTTCAACCCTTCCCTCTCTCAAACGATCCACGGATCGAGTGAGCTTTCTCTTCTCAATCACTTGGAACACAAAGTTCCCGCAAGGGCCACCACACGATTGGTGCCTCTTGCCTTGATTACAAGTGAGTGCTTGATCACAATGAAAGAGTCAAGAAGAAAGAAAGCAATCCAAGCGCAAGAGCTCAAAAGAACACAAGCAAATCTCTCTCGCTAATCACTAAAGCCTTGTATGGAATTGGAGAGGATTTGATCTATTTGGTGTGTCTAGAATTGAATGCTAGAGCTCTTGTAGTAGTTGAGAAGTGGAAAACTTGGATGCAATGAATGGTGGGGTGGTTGGGGTATTTATAGCCCCAACCACCAAATGTGGCCGTTGGGGAGCCTGTCTGCTCGATGGCGCACCGGACAGTCCGGTGCCCCTGCCACGTCATCAGTGCCGTTGGAATCTGACCGTTGGAGTTCTGACTTGTGGGCCACCCTTGATGTCCGGTGGCGCACCGGACAGCTCCTGTTCATTGTCCGGTGCGCCAGTATGGGCAAACCTGACGTCTGCGCGCGCTGCGGCGCATTTATTGCTTCTGCAGGTAGCCGTTGGCGCGGGATAGCCGTTGCGCTGGAGTCACACCGGACAGTCCGGTGTACACCGGACATGTCCGGTGAATTATAGCGGACGAGCCGTTAGCTTTTCCCGAAGCCGAAGAGTTCCTGAGGCCGCTCCTCCATGGCGCACCGGACACTGTCCGGTGTACACCGGACAGTCCGGTGAATTATAGCGCGGGTGCCTCTGGAAATTCCCGAAGGTAGCGAGTTCGAGCTGGAGTCCCCTGGTGCACCGGACACTGTCCGGTGGTGCACCGGACATTGTCCGGTGGCACACCGGACAGTCCGGTGCGCCCAGACCAGAGGGCCTTCGGTTGGCTCTTTGTACTTTTGTTGAACTCAACACTTGGTCATTTTATTGGCTATGTGTGAACCTTTTACACCTGTATCATCTATGCACTTGGGCAAACAAGTTAGTCCAAAGATTTGTGTTGGGCAATTCAACCACCAAAATTATTTAGGAACTAGGTGTAAGCCTAATTCCCTTTCAATCTCCCCCTTTTTGGTGATTGATGCCAACACAAACCAAAGCAAATATAGAAGTGCATAATTGAACTAGTTTGCATAATGTAAGTGTAAAGGTTGCTTGGAATTGAGCCAATATTGATACTTACAAAATATGCATGGATCGTTTCTTTGTTTTTTTTAACATTTTGGACCACGCTTGCACCACAAGTTTTGTTTTTGCAAATTCTTTTGTAAATCCTTTTCAAAGTTCTTTTGCAAATAGTCAAAGGCAAATGAATAAGATTTTGAGAAGCATTGTCAAGATTTGAAATTTTATCCCCTCGTTTCAAATGCTTTTCCTTTGACTAAACAAAACTCCCCCTAAAAGAGATCCACCTCTTATTGTTCAAGAGGGTTTTTGATATATCCTTTTGAAATACTACTTTCTCCCCCTTTTGAACATAATAGGATACCAATCGATAAAATTCTTTTGAAACAAAATTTTGAAATTGGTGGTGGTGCGGTCCTTTTTGCTTTGGGCTCTCATTTCTCCCCCTTTTTGGCATGAATCGCCAAAAACGGAATCATTAGAGCCCTTAGAATGCTATCTTCCCTTTTGGTCATAAATAAATGAGTTAAGATTATACCAAAAGCGAAGTCCTTTTCCTTGATGCTCATTTCTCCCCAAAGAAAAGAGAGTTGCTTGGAGTGATGGCGAAGTATGAGTTACGGAGTGGAAGCCTTTGTCTTCGCCGAAGACTCCAATTCCCTTTCAATATACCTATGACTTGTTTTGAAATAATCTTGAAAACACATTAGTCATAGCATATAGAAAAGAGATATGATCAAAGGTATACTTGAGTGCTATGTGTACAAACTAAAAGAAATTTCTAGAATCAAGGATATTGAGCTCATGCCTAAGTTTGGTAAAAGATTGTTCATCAAGTGGCTTGGTAAAGATATCGGCTAATTGATCTTTAGTGTTAATGTATGAAATCTCGATATCTCCCTTTTGTTGGTGATCCCGTAAGAAGTGATACCGAATGGCTATGTGTTTAGTGCGGCTATGCTCGACGGGATTGTCGGCCATCTTGATTGCACTCTCATTATCACATAGCAAAGGGACTTTAGTTAATTTGTAACCGTAGTCCCGCAGGGTTTGCCTCATCCAAAGTAATTGCGCGCAACAATGGCCTGCGGCAATGTACTCGGCCTCGGCGGTGGAAAGAGCGACTGAATTTTGCTTCTTTGAAGCCCAAGACACCAAGGATCTTCCCAAGAACTGGCAAGTCCCCGATGTGCTCTTCCTATTGATTTTGCACCCCGCCCAATCGGCATCCGAATAACCAAGCAAATCAAATGTGGATCCCCGAGGGTACCAAAGCCCAAACTTAGGAGTATAAGCTAAATATCTCAAGATTCGTTTTACGGCCGTAAGGTGGGATTCCTTAGGGTCGGATTGGAATCTTGCACACATGCATACGGAAAGCATAATATCCGGCCGAGATGCACATAAATAAAGCAATGAACCAATCATCGACCGATATACCTTTTGATCCACGGACTTACCTCCCGTGTCGAGGTCGAGATGCCCATTGGTTCCCATGGGTGTCTTGATGGGCTTGGCATCCTTCATTCCAAACTTACTTAGAATGTCTTGAGTATACTTCGTTTGGCTAATGAAGGTGCCTTCTTGGAGTTGCTTGACTTGGAATCCTAGAAAATACTTCAACTCTCCCATCATTGACATCTCGAATTTCTTTGTCATGATCCTACTAAATTCTTCACATGTAGATTTGTTAGTAGACCCAAATATGATATCATCAACATAAATTTGGCATACAAACAAATCATTGTCAAGAGTTTTAGTGAATAAAGTAGGATCGGCCTTGCCGACTTTGAAGCCATTTGCAATAAGAAAATCTCTAAGGCATTCATACCATGCTCTTGGGGCTTGCTTGAGCCCATAAAGCGCCTTAGAGAGCTTATAGACATGGTTAGGATACTTACTGTCTTCAAAGCCGAGAGGTTGCTCAACATAGACCTCTTCCTTGATTGGTCCATTGAGGAAGGCACTTTTCACGTCCATTTGGTAAAGCTTAAAGCCATGGTAAGTAGCATAGGCTAATAATATGCGAATTGACTCAAGCCTAGCTACGGGTGCATAGGTTTCACCAAAATCCAAACCTTCGACTTGTGAATATCCCTTGGCTACGAGTCGAGCTTTGTTCCTAGTCACCACACCATGCTCGTCTTGCTTGTTGCGGAAGACCCATTTGGTTCCTACAACATTTTGGTTAGGACGTGGAACTAAATGCCATACCTCATTCCTTGTGAAGTTGTTGAGCTCCTCTTGCATCGCCACCACCCAATCCGAATCTTGAAGTGCTTCTTCTACCTTGTGCGGCTCAATAGAAGAAACAAACGAATAATGTTCACAAAAATGTGCAACACGAGATCGAGTAGTTACCCCCTTATGAATGTCGCCGAGGATGGTGTCGACGGGGTGATCTCGTTGGATTGCTTGGTGGACTCTTGGGTGTGGCGGCCTTGGTTGATCATCCTCTTCATCATTTGCATCTCCCCCTTGATCGTTGCCGTCATTTTGAGGTGGCTCATCTTCTTGATTTTCTTGTTCAACTTCTTGAGCCTCATCCTCAATTTGAGTCGGTGGAGATGCTTGCATGGAGGAGGATGGTTGATCTTGTGCATGTGGAGGCTCTTCGGATTCCTTAGGGCACACATCCCCAATGGACATGTTCCTTAGCGCTATGCATGGAGCCTGTTCTTCACCTGTCTCAACAAGATCAACTTGCTCTACTTGAGAGTCGTTAGTCTCATCAAACACAACGTCACAAGAAACTTCAACAAGTCCTGAGGATTTGTTAAAGACTCTATATGCCCTTGTGTTTGAGTCATATCCTAGCAAAAAGCCTTCTACAGTTTTAGGAGCAAATTTGGATTTTCTACCTCTCTTAACAAGTATAAAACATTTGCTACCAAAAACTCTAAAATATGAAATGTTTGGCTTTTTACCGGTTAGGAGTTCATAGGATGTCTTCTTGAGGATTCGGTGAAGATATAATCGGTTGATGGCGTAGCAGGCGGTGTTGACCGCCTCGGCCCAAAACCGATCCGGTGTCTTGTACTCATCAAGCATGGTTCTTGCCATGTCCAAAAGAGTCCGATTCTTCCTCTCCACTACACCATTTTGTTGTGGAGTGTAGGGAGAAGAGAACTCATGCTTGATGCCCTCCTCCTCAAGGAAGCCTTCTATTTGTGCGTTCTTGAACTCCGTCCCGTTGTCGCTTCTTATTTTCTTGATCCTTAAGCCGAACTCATTTTGAGCCCGTCTCAAGAATCCCTTTAAGGTCTCTTGGGTTTGAGATTTTTCCTGTAAAAAGAATACCCAAGTGAAGCGAGAGTAATCATCCACAATTACAAGACAATACTTACTACCGCCGATGCTTATGTAAGCGATCGGGCCGAATAAGTCCATGTGTAGGAGCTCCAGTGGCCTGTCGGTAGTCATGATGTTTTTGTGTGGATGATGAGCACCAACTTGCTTCCCTGCTTGGCATGCGCTACAAACCCTGTCTTTCTCAAAATGAACGTTTGTTAGTCCTAAAATGTGTTCTCCCTTTAGAAGCTTATGAAGATTCTTCATCCCAACATGTGCTAGTCGGCGGTGCCAGAGCCAGCCCATGTTAGTCTTAGCAATTAAGCATGTGTCGAGTTCAGCTCTATCAAAATCTACTAAGTATAGCTGACCCTCTAACACACCCTTAAATGCTAGTGAATCATCACTTCTTCTAAAGACAGTGACACCTATATCAGTGAATAGACAGTTGTAGCCCATTTTGCATAATTGAGAAACTGAAAGCAAATTGTAATCTAAAGAATCTACAAGAAAAACATTAGAAATGGAGTGGTCAGGTGATATAGCAATTTTACCAAGACCTTTGACCAAACCTTGATTTCCATCCCCGAATGTGATAGCTCGTTGGGGATCTTGGTTTTTCTCATATGAGGAGAACATCCTTTTCTCCCCTGTCATGTGGTTTGTGCACCCGCTGTCGAGTATCCAACTTGAGCCCCCGGATGCATAAACCTACAAAACAATTTTAGTTCTTGATTTTAGGTACCCAAACGGTTTTGGGTCCTTTGGCATTAGAAACAAGAACTTTGGGTACCCAAACACAAGTCTTGGAGCCCTTGTGTTTGCCCCCAACAATTTTGGCAACAACCTTGCCGGATTTGTTAGTCAAAACATAAGATGCATCAAAAGTTTTAAATGAAATAGTGTGATCATTTGATGCATTAGGAGTTTTCTTTCTAGGCAACTTAGCACGGGTTGGTTGCCTAGAGCTAGATGTCTCACCCTTATACATGAAAGCATAATTAGGGCCAGAGTGAGACTTCCTAGAATGAATTCTCCTAATCTTGCTCTCAGGATAACCGGCAGGGTACAAAATGTAACCCTCGTTATCCTGAGGCATGGGAGCCTTGCCCTTAACAAAGTTAGATAAATTCTTTGGAGGGGCATTAAGTTTGACATTGTCTCCCCTTTGGAAGCCAATGCCATCCTTGATGCCAGGGCGTCTCCCATTATAGAGCATACTTCTAGCAAATTTAAATTTTTCATTTTCTAAGTTATGCTCACTAATCTTAGCATTAAGTTGAGCTATGTGATCATTTTGTTTCTTAATTAAGGCTAGGTGATTATGGATAGCATCAACATTAATATCTCTACATCTAGTACAAATGGAAATATGCTCAACGGTAGATGTAGAGGGTTTGCAAGAATTAAGTTCAACAATCTCAGCATGAAGTAAATCATTCTTATCTCTAAGATTGGAAATAGTAATATTGCAAACATCTAGTTCCTTAGCCTTAGCAATTAAATTTTCATTTTCTACTCTAAGGCTAGCAAGAGAAATGTTTAATTCTTCAATCCTAGCAAGCAAATTATCATTATTATCTCTAGGATTGGGAATTGAAACATTACAAACATGTGAATCAACCTTAGCATTTAAACTAGCATTTTCATTCCTAAGGTTGTCAATCAATTCATGGCAGGTGCTTAGCTCACTAGATAATCTTTCACATTTTTCTACTTCTAGAGCATAAGCATTTTTAACCTTAACATGCTTCTTGTTTTCTTTAATAAGGAAGTCCTCTTGAGAATCCAAGAGATCATCCTTTTCATGGATGGCACTAATTAGCTCATTTAATTTTTCCTTTTGTTCCATGTTAAGGTTGGCAAAAAGAGTATGCAAGTTATCCTCCTCATTTTTAGCATCATCCTCATCACTAGAGGTTTCATATTTAGTGGAGGATCTTGATTTTACCTTCTTTTTGCCTGTCCTTGGCCATGAGGCACTTGTGGCCGACATTGGGGAAGAGGAGTCCCTTGGTGACGGCGATGTTGGCGGCGTCCTCGTCATCGGAGGAGTCGCTTGAGCTTTCGTCGGAGTCCCACTCTCGACAAACATGAGCATCGCCGCCCTTCTTCTTGTAGTACTTTTTCTTTTCTCTTCTCTTTCCCTTCTTGTCGTCGCCCCTGTCACTGTCACTAGACATAGGACACTTTGCAATAAAATGACCGGGCTTACCACACTTGTAGCAAACCTTCTTGGAGCGGGACTTGTAGTCTTTCCCTCTCCTTTGCTTGAGGATTTGACGGAAGCTCTTGATGACAAGCGCCATCTCCTCATTGTCGAGCTTGGAGGCGTCAATTGGCTGTCTACTTGGTGTAGGTACCTCCTTCTTTTCCTCCGTCGCCTTGAATGCGACCGGTTGAGCTTCGGATGGTTCACCAAGCTCGTTGATCTTCCTCGAGCCTTCTATCATGCACTCAAAACTTACAAAATGCCCGATAACTTCCTCGGGAGTCATTTTAGTATATCTAGGATTACCACGAATTAATTGAACTTGAGTGGGATTAAGAAAAATGAGAGATCTTAGAATAACATTCACCACTTCGTGGTCGTCCCACTTCTTGCTCCCGAGGTTGCGCACTTGGTTTACCAAGGTCTTGAGCCGGTTGTACATATGTTGTGGCTCCTCCCCTTTGTGAAGCCGGAATCGACCGAGCTCCCCCTCGATCGTTTCCCGCTTGGTGATCTTGGTGAGCTCGTCTCCCTCATGCGCGGTTTTGAGTACATCCCAAATCTCCTTGGCGTTCTTCAACCCTTGCACCTTGTTATACTCCTCTCTACTTAGTGAGGCGAGGAGTATCGTTGTAGCTTGAGAGTTGAAGTGCTCGATTTGGGCCACCTCATCCTCATCGTAGTCTTCATCCCCTACAGATGGTACCTGCGCACCAAACTCAACAACATCCCATATACCCTTGTGGAGCGAGGTTAGATGAAATCGCATTAAATCGCTCCACCTAGCGTAATCTTCACCATCAAAAGTTGGTGGTTTGCCTAATGGGACGGAAAGTAAAGGTGTATGTTTGGAAACGCGAGGGTAGCGTAGGGGGATCTTACTATACTTCTTGCGCTCTTGGCGCTTAGAAGTGACGGATGCCGCGTCGGAGCCGGAGGTGGATGGTGATGAAGTGTCGGTCTCGTAGTAGACCACCTTCCTCATCCTCTTGTGCTTGTCCCCACTCCGATGCGGCTTGTGAGAAGAAGATTTTTCCTTCTTCTCTTTGTGGTGAGAAGAAGATTTCTTCTCCTTCCCTTTGTTGGAGGAGATCTTCTTCTTCTCCTTTCTCTTGGTGCGGGACCCTTCCGATGAAGTGCTCCCGTAGCTTGTAGTGGGCTTTTCGCCGGTCTCCATCTCCTTCTTGGCGTGATCTCCCGACATCACTTCGAGCGGTTAGGCTCTAATGAAGCACCGGGCTCTGATACCAATTGATAGTCGCCTAGAGGGGGGGGTGAATAGGGCGAAACTGAAATTTACAAAATTAATCACAACTACAAGCCGGGTTAGTGTTAGAAACAATAACGAGTCCGCGAGAGAGGGCGCAAAACAAATCGCAAGCGAATAACAAGTGAGACACGCGGATTTGTTTTACCAAGGTTCGGTTCTTGCAAACCTACTCCCCGTTGAGGAGGCCACAAAGGCCGGGTCTCTTTCAACCCTTCCCTCTCTCAAACGATCCACGGATCGAGTGAGCTTTCTCTTCTCAATCACTTGGAACACAAAGTTCCCGCAAGGGCCACCACACGATTGGTGCCTCTTGCCTTGATTACAAGTGAGTGCTTGATCACAATGAAAGAGTCAAGAAGAAAGAAAGCAATCCAAGCGCAAGAGCTCAAAAGAACACAAGCAAATCTCTCTCGCTAATCACTAAAGCCTTGTATGGAATTGGAGAGGATTTGATCTATTTGGTGTGTCTAGAATTGAATGCTAGAGCTCTTGTAGTAGTTGAGAAGTGGAAAACTTGGATGCAATGAATGGTGGGGTGGTTGGGGTATTTATAGCCCCAACCACCAAATGTGGCCGTTGGGGAGCCTGTCTGCTCGATGGCGCACCGGACAGTCCGGTGCACACCGGACATGTCCGGTGCCCCTGCCACGTCATCAGTGCCGTTGGAATCTGACCGTTGGAGTTCTGACTTGTGGGCCACCCTTGATGTCCGGTGGCGCACCGGACAGCTCCTGTTCATTGTCCGGTGCGCCAGTATGGGCAAACCTGACGTCTGCGCGCGCTGCGGCGCATTTATTGCTTCTGCAGGTAGCCGTTGGCGCGGGATAGCCGTTGCGCTGGAGTCACACCGGACAGTCCGGTGTACACCGGACATGTCCGGTGAATTATAGCGGACGAGCCGTTAGCTTTTCCCGAAGCCGAAGAGTTCCTGAGGCCGCTCCTCCATGGCGCACCGGACACTGTCCGGTGTACACCGGACAGTCCGGTGAATTATAGCGCGGGTGCCTCTGGAAATTCCCGAAGGTAGCGAGTTCGAGCTGGAGTCCCCTGGTGCACCGGACACTGTCCGGTGGTGCACCGGACATTGTCCGGTGGCACACCGGACAGTCCGGTGCGCCCAGACCAGAGGGCCTTCGGTTGGCTCTTTGTACTTTTGTTGAACTCAACACTTGGTCATTTTATTGGCTATGTGTGAACCTTTTACACCTGTATCATCTATGCACTTGGGCAAACAAGTTAGTCCAAAGATTTGTGTTGGGCAATTCAACCACCAAAATTATTTAGGAACTAGGTGTAAGCCTAATTCCCTTTCAGTTTGCCTTCTAAAACCGGGTGTGACAGGTGTATGAGCCTCTGGTCGACGATCAATGGCCACACAACCCCCATTTTGCCGAAAATAGCCATGAATGACCATTTTCAATAATACCGAAGGCTAACACGTACGAGTTTTTAACCAAGAAATGGCTTCCACCAGAAATCCAAGAATGTAATCTATGGCAAGGAAACATATGTGGGGTGAGGTTTATGAGCCTCTAGTCGATGATAAATGGCCACACAACCCCCATTTTTTATGAAAATAGCCATGAGCGACCTTGAAAATAGCCATGAGCGACCATTTTCAATAATACTAGAGGCTAACACCTACGGATTTTAGACCAAGAAATGGTCTCCACCAGAAATCCAAGAATGTGATCTACGACAAGGAAACATATGTGGGGTGAGGTGTATGAGCCTCTGGTCGACGATCAATGGCCACACAACCCCCATTTTGCCGAAAATAGCCATGAATGACCATTTTCAATAATACCGAAGGCTAACACGTACGAGTTTTTAACCAAGAAATGGCTTCCACCAGAAATCCAAGAATGTAATCTATGGCAAGGAAACATATGTGGGGTGAGGTTTATGAGCCTCTAGTCGATGATAAATGGCCACACAACCCCCATTTTTTATGAAAATAGCCATGGGCGACCTTGAAAATAGCCATGAGCGACCATTTTCAATAATACTAGAGGCTAACACCTACGGATTTTAGACCAAGAAATGGTCTCCACCAGAAAATCCAAGAATGTGATCTATGGCAAGGAAACATATGTGGGGTGAGGTGTATGAGCGTCTGGTCGATGATCAATGGACACACAACCCCCATTTTTGTCGAAAATAGCCATGAACGACCATTTTCAATAATACCGAAGGCTAACACCTACAGATTTTTGACCAAGAAATGGTCTCCACCAATAATCCAAGAATGTGATTTATGGCAAAGAAACATATGTGGGGTGAGGTGTATGAGCCTCTGGTCGACGATCAATGGCCACACAACCCTAATTTTTGTCGAAAATAGCCATGAACGACCATTTTCAATGACACTGAAGGCTAACACCTACGGATTTTTGACCAAGAAATGGTCTCCACCATAAATCCAAGAATGTGATCTATGGCAAGGAAACATATGTGTAGTGAGGTGTATGAGCCTCTGGTCGAAGATCAATGGCCACACAACCCCCATTTTTGTCGAAAATAGCCATGAATGACCATTTTCAAAAATACCAAAGGCTAACACGTACGGATTTTTGACCAAGAAATGGTCTCCACCAGAAATCCAAGAATGTGATCTATGGCAAGGAAACATATGTGGGGTGAGGTGTCCGAGCCTCTGGTCGATGATCAATGGCCACACAACCCCCATTTTGCCGAAAATAGCCATGAACGACCATTTTCAATAATACCGAAGGCTAACACGTACGAGTTTTTAACCAAGAAATGGTCTCCACCAGAAATCCAAGAATGTGATCTATGGCAATGAAACATATGTGGGGTGAGGTTTATGAGCCTCTAGTCGATGATAAATGGCCACACAACCCCCATTTTTTATGAAAAAAGCCATGAGCGACCTTGAAAATAGCCATGAGCGACCATTTTCTATAATACTAGAGGCTAACACCTACGGATTTTAGACCAAGAAATGGTCTCCACCAGAAATCCAAGAATGTGATCTATGGCAAGGAAACATATGTGGGGTGAGGTGTATGAGCGTCTGGTCGATGATCAATGGCCACACAACCCCATTTTTATCGAAAATAGCCATGAACGACCATTTTCAATAATACCTAAGGCTAACACCTACGGATTTTTGACCAAGAAATGGTCTCCACCAGAAATCCAAGAATGTGATCTATGGCAAGGAAACATATGTGGGGTGAGGTGTATGAGCCTCTGGTCGACGATCAATGGCCACACAACCCTAATTTTTGTCGAAAATAGCCATGAACGACCATTTTCAATGACACTGAAGGCTAACACCTACGGATTTTTGACCAAGAAATGGTCTCCACCATAAATCCAAGAATGTGATCTATGGCAAGGAAACATATGTGTAGTGAGGTGTATGAGCCTCTGGTCGAAGATCAATGGCCACACAACCCCCATTTTTGTCGAAAATAGCCATGAATGACCATTTTCAAAAATACCAAAGGCTAAAACATTCGGATTTTTGCCCAAGAAATGGTCTCCACCAGAAATCCAAGAATGTGATCTATGGCAAGGAAACATATGTGGGGTGAGGTGTACGAGCCTCTGGTCGATGATCAATGGCCACAGAACCCCCATTTTGCCGAAAATAGCCATGAACGACCATTTTCAATAATACCGAAGGCTAACACGTACGAGTTTTTGACCAAGAAATGGTCTCCACCAAAAATCCAAGAATGTGATCTATGGCAAGGAAACATATGTGGGGTGAGATTTATGAGCCTCTAGTCGATGATAAATGGCCACACAACCCCCATTTTTTTATGAAAATAGCCATGAGCGACCATTTTCAATAATATTAGAGGCTAAGACCTACGGATTTTTGACCAAGAAATGGTCTCCACCAGAAATCCAAGAATGTGATCTATGGCAAGGAAACATATGTGGGGTGAGGTGTATGAGCCTCTGGTCGATGATCAATGGCCACACAACCCCCATTTTTGTCGAAAATAGCCATGAATGACCATTTACAATAATACCGAAGGCTAACACCTACGGATTTTTGACCAAGAAATGGTCTCCACCAGAAATCCAAGAATGTGATCTATGGCAAGGAAACATATGTGGGTGAGGTGTATGAGCCTCTGGTCGATGATCAATGGCCACACAACCCCCATTTTTGTCGAAAATAGCCATGAACGACCATTTTCAATAATATCGAAGGCTAACACCTACGGATTTTTGACCAAGAAATGGTCGCCACCAGAAATCCAAGAATGTGATCTACGACAAG
The DNA here is from genome assembly GCA_029449295.1 of Zea luxurians. Taxonomy (NCBI): domain Eukaryota; kingdom Viridiplantae; phylum Streptophyta; class Magnoliopsida; order Poales; family Poaceae; genus Zea; species Zea luxurians. The sequence goes on from JAOPSE010002932.1 coordinate 42,549, forward strand.
GAAACATATGTGGGGTGAGGTGTATGAGCCTCTGGTCGACGATCAATGGCCACACAACCCCCATTTTGCCGAAAATAGCCATGAATGACCATTTTCAATAATACCGAAGGCTAACACGTACGAGTTTTTAACCAAGAAATGGTTTCCACCAGAAATCCAAGAATGTAATCTATGGCAAGGAAACATATGTGGGGTGAGGTTTATGAGCCTCTAGTCGATGATAAATGGCCACACAACCCCCATTTTTTATGAAAATAGCCATGAGCGACCTTGAAAATAGCCATGAGCGACCATTTTCAATAATATTAGAGGCTAAGACCTACGGATTTTTGACCAAGAAATGGTCTCCACCAGAAATCCAAGAATGTGATCTATGGCAAGGAAACATATGTGGGGTGAGGTGTATGAGCCTCTGGTCGATGATCAATGGCCACACAACCCCCATTTTTGTCGAAAATAGCCATGAATGACCATTTACAATAATACCGAAGGCTAACACCTACGGATTTTTGACCAAGAAATGGTCTCCACCAGAAATCCAAGAATGTGATCTATGGCAAGGAAACATATGTGGGGTGAGGTGTATGAGCCTCTGGTCGATAATCAATGGCCACATAACCCCCATTTTTGTCCGAAAATAGCCATGAACGACCATTTTCAATAATATCGAAGGCTAACACCTATGGGATTTTTGACCAAGAAATGGTCTCCACCAGAAATCCAAGAATGTGATCTACGACAAGGAAACATATGTGGGGTGAGGTGTATGAGCCTCTGGTCGACGATCAATGGCCACACAACCCCCATTTTGCCGAAAATAGCCATGAATGACCATTTTCAATAATACCGAAGGCTAACACGTACGAGTTTTAACCAAGAAATGGTTTCCACCAGAAAATCTAAGAATGTAATCTATGGCAAGGAAACATATGTGGGGTGAGGTTTATGAGCCTCTAGTCGATGATAAATGGCCACACAACCCCCATTGTTTATGAAAATAGCCATGAGCGACCTTGAAAATAGCCATGAGCGACCATTTTCAATAATACTAGAGGCTAACACCTACGGATTTTAGACCAAGAAATGGTCTCCACCAGAAATCCAAGAATGTGATCTATGGCAAGGAAACATATGTGGGGTGAGGTGTATGAGCGTCTGGTCGATGATCAATGGCCACACAACCCCCATTTTTGTCGAAAATAGCCATGAACGACCATTTTCAATAATACCGAAGGCTAACACCTACGGAATTTTGACCAAGAAATGGTCTCCAGCAGAAATCCAAGAATGTGATCTATGGCAAGGAAACATATGTGGGGTGAGGTGTATGAGCCTCTGGTCGACGATCAATGGCCACACAACCCCCATTTTTTATGAAAATAGCCATGAGCGACCTTGAAAATAGCCATGAGCGACCATTTTCAATAATACTAGAGGCTAACACCTACGGATTTTAGACCAGAAATGGTCTCCACCAGAAATCCAAGAATGTGATCTATGGCAAGGAAACATATGTGGGGTGAGGTGTATGAGCGTCTGGTCGATGATCAATGGGCACACAACCCCCATTTTTGTCGAAAATAGCCATGAACGACCATTTTCAATAATACCGAAGGCTAACACCTACGGATTTTTGACCAAGAAATGGTCTCCACCAGAAATCCAAGAATGTGATCTATGGCAAGGAAACATATGTGGGGTGAGGTGTATGAGCCTCTGGTCGATGATCAATGGCCACACAACCCCCATTTTTGTCGAAAATAGCCATGAACGACCATTTTCAATAATATCGAAGGCTAACACCTACAGATTTTTGACCAAGAAATGGTCTCCACCAGAAATCCAAGAATGTGATCTACGACAAGGAAACATATGTGGGGTGAGGTGTATGAGCCTCTGGTCGACGATCAATGGCCACACAACCCCCATTTTGCCGAAAATAGCCATGAATGACCATTTTCAATAATATCGAAGGCTAACACCTACGGATTTCTGACCAAGAAATGGTCTCCACCAGAAATCCAAGAATGTGATCTACGACAAGGAAACATATGTGGGGTGAGGTGTATGAGCCTCTGGTCGACGATCAATGGCCACACAACCCCCATTTTGCCGAAAATAGCCATGAATGACCATTTTCAATAATACAGAAGGCTAACACGTACGAGTTTTTAACCAAGAAATGGTTTCCACCAGAAATCCAAGAATGTAATCTATGACAAGGAAACATATGTGGGGTGAGGTTTATGAGCCTCTAGTCGATGATAAATGGCCACACAACCCCCATTTTTTATGAAAATAGCCATGAGCGACCTTGAAAATAGCCATGAGCGACCATTTTCAATAATACTAGAGGCTAACACCTACGGATTTTAGACCCAGAAATGGTCTCCACCAGAAATCCAAGAATGTGATCTATGGCAAGGAAACATATGTGGGGTGAGGTGTATGAGCGTCTGGTCGATGATCAATGGCCACACAACCCCCATTTTTGTCGAAAATAGCCATGAACGACCATTTTCAATAATACCGAAGCCTAACACCTACGGATTTTTGACCAAGAAATGGTCTCCACCAGAAATCCAAGAATGTGATCTATGGCAAGGAAACATATGTGGGGTGAGGTGTATGAGCCTCTGGTCGATGATCAATGGCCACACAACCTCCATTTTTGTCGAAAATAGCCATGAACGACCATTTTCAATAATATCGAAGGCTAACACCTACTGATTTTTGACCAAGAAATGGTCTCCACTAGAAATCCAAGAATGTGATCTACGACAAGGAAACATATGTGGGGTGAGGTGTATGAGCCTCTGGTCGACGATCAATGGCCACACAACCCCCATTTTGCCGAAAATAGCCATGAATGACCATTTTCAATAATATCGAAGGCTAACACCTACGGATTTTTGACCAAGAAATGGTCTCCACCAGAAATCCAAGAATGTGATCTACGACAAGGAAACATATGTGGGGTGAGGTGTATGAGCCTCTGGTCGACGATCAATGGCCACACAACCCCCATTTTGCTGAAAATAGCCATGAATGACCATTTTCAATAATACCGAAGGCTAACACGTACGAGTTTTTAACCAAGAAATGGTTTCCACCAGAAATCCAAGAATGTAATCTATGGCAATGAAACATATGTGGGGTGAGGTTTATGAGCCTCTAGTCGATGATAAATGGCCACACAACCCCCATTTTTTATGAAAATAGCCATGAGCGACCTTGAAAATAGCCATGAGCGACCATTTTCAATAATACTAGAGGCTAACACCTACGGATTTTAGACCAAGAAATGGTCTCCACCAGAAATCCAAGAATGTGATCTATGGCAAGGAAACATATGTGGGGTGAGGTGTATGAGCGTCTGGTCGATGATCAATGGCCACACAACCCCCATTTTTGTCGAAAATAGCCATGAACGACCATTTTCAATAATACCGAAGGCTAACACCTACGGATTTTTTACCAAGAAATGGTCTCCACCAGAAATCCAAGAATGTGATCTATGGCAAGGAAACATATGTGGGGTGAGGTGTATGAGCCTCTAGTCGATGATCAATGGCCACACAACCCCCATTTTTGTCGAAAATAGCCATGAATGACCATTTTGAAAAATACCAAAGGCTAACACGTACGGATTTTTAACCAAGAAATGGTCTCCACCAGAAATCCAAGAATGTAATCTATGGCAAGGAAACATATGTGGGGTGAGGTGTAACGAGCCTCTGGTCGATGATCAATGGCCACACAACCCCCATTTTGCCGAAAATAGCCATGAATGACCATTTTCAATAATACCGAAGGCTAACACGTACGAGTTTTTAACCAAGAAATGGTCTCCACCAGAAATCCAAGAATGTGATCTATGGCAAGGAAACATATGTGGGGTGAGGTGTATGAGCGTCTGGTCGATGATCAATGGCCACACAACCCCCATTTTTGTCGAAAATAGCCATGAACGACCATTTTCAATAATACCGAAGGCTAACACCTACGGATTTTTGACCAAGAAATGGTCTCCACCAGAAATCCAAGAATGTGATCTATGGCAAGGAAACATATGTGGGGTGAGGTGTATGAGCCTCTGGTCGACGATCAATGGCCACACAACCCTAATTTTTGTCGAAAATAGCCATGAACGACCATTTTCAATGACATTGAAGGCTAACACCTACGGATTTTTGACCAAGAAATGGTCTCCACCATAAATCCAAGAATGTGATCTATGGCAAGGAAACATATGTGTAGTGAGGTGTATGAGCCTCTGGTCGATGATCAATGTCCACACAACCCCCATTTTTGTCGAAAATAGCCATGAATGACCATTTACAATAATACCGAAGGCTAACACCTACGGATTTTTGACCAAAAATGGTCTCCACCAGAAATCCAAGAATATGATCTATGGCAAGGAAACATATGTGGGGTGAGGTGTATGAGCCTCTGGTCGACGATCAATGGCCACACAACCCCCATTTTGCCGAAAATAGCCATGAATGACCATTTTCAATAATACCGAAGGCTAACACGTACGAGTTTTTAACCAAGAAATGGTCTCCACCAGAAATCCAAGAATGTAATCTATGGCAAGGAAACATATGTGGGGTGAGGTTTATGAGCCTCTAGTTGATGATAAATGGCCACACAAGAGCCATTTTTTATGAAAATAGCCATGAGCGACCTTGAAAATAGCCATGAGCGACCATTTTCAATAATACTAGAGGCTAACACCTACGGATTTTAGACCAAGAAATGGTCTCCACCAGAAATCCAAGAATGTGATCTATGGCAAGGAAACATATGTGGGGTGAGGTGTATGAGCGTCTGGTCGATGATCAATGGCCACACAACCCCCATTTTTGTCGAAAATAGCCATGAATGACCATTTTCAATAATACCGAAGGCTAACACCTACGGATTTTTGACCAAGAAATGGTCTCCACCAGAAATCCAAGAATGTGATCTATGGCAAGGAAACATATGTGGGGTGAGGTGTATGAGCCTCTAGTCGATGATCAATGGCCACACAACCCCCATTTTTGTCGAAAATAGCCATGAATGATCATTTTCAAAAATACCAAAGGCTAACACGTACGGATTTTGACCAAGAAATGGTCTCCACCAGAAATCCAAGAATGTGATCTATGGCAAGGAAACATATGTGGGGTGAGGTGTACGAGCCTCTGGTCGATGATCAATGGCCCACACAACCCCCATTTTGCCAAAAATAGCCATGAATGACCATTTTCAATAATACCGAAGGCTAACACGTACGAGTTTTTAACCAAGAAATGGTTTCCACCAGAAATCCAAGAATGTAATCTATGGCAAGGAAACATATGTGGGGTGAGGTTTATGAGCCTCTAGTCGAGTGATAAATGGCCACACAACCCCATTTTTTATGAAAATAGCCATGAGCGACCTTGAAAATAGCCATGAGCGACCATTTTCAATAATACCTAGAGCTAACACCTACGGATTTTAGACCAAGAAATGGTCTCCACCAGAAATCCAAGAATGTGATCTATGCAAGGAAACATATGTGAGGGTGAGGTGTATGAGCGTCTGGTCGATGATCAATGGCCACACAACCCACATTTTTTGTCGAAAATAGCCATGAACGACCATTTTCAATAATACCGAAGGCTAACACCTACGGATTTTTGGACCAAGAAATGGTCTCCCACCAGAAATCCAAGAATGTGATCTATGGCAAGGAAACATATGTGGGGTGAGGTGTATGAGCGTCTGGTCGATGATCAATGGCCACACAACCCCCATTTTTGTCGAAAATAGCCATGAACGACCATTTTCAATAATACCTAGAAGGCTAACACCTACGGATTTTTGACCAAGAAATGGTCCTCCACCAGAAATCCAAGAATGTGATCTATGGCAAGGAAACATATGTGGGGTGAGGTGTATGAGCCTCTGGTCGATGATCAATGGTCCACACAACCCCATTTTTGTCGAAAATAGCCATGAACGACCATTTTCATAATATCGAAGGCTAACACCTACGGATTTTTGACCAAGAAATGGTCTCCACCAGAAATCCAAGAATGTGATCTATCGACAAGGAAACATATGTGGGGTGAGGTGTATGAGCCTCTGTCGACGATCAATGGCCACACAAACCCCCATTTTGCCGAAAATAGCCATGAATGACCATTTTCAATAATATCGAAGGCTAACACTACGGATTTTTGACCAAGAAATGGTCTCCACCGAAATCCAAGAATGTGATCTACGACAAGGAAACATATGTGGGGTGAGGTGTATGAGCCTCTGGTCGACGATCAATGGCCACACAACCCCCATTTTGCCGAAAATAGCCATGAATGACCATTTTCAATAATACGAAGGCTAACACCTACGATTTTTGACCAAGAAATGGTCTCCACCAGAAATCCAAGAATGTGATCTATGGCAAGGAAACATATGTGGGGTGAGGTTTATGAGCCTCTGGTCGATGATCAATGGCCACACAACCCCCATTTTGAAAATAGCCATGAAAAAATAGCCATGAGCGACCATTTTCAATAATACCGAGGCTAACACCTACGGATTTTAACCAAGAAATGGTCTCCACCAGAAATCCAAGAATGTGATCTATGGCAAGGAAACATATGTGGGGTGAGGTGTATGAGCCTCTAGTCGATGATCAATGGCCACACAACCCCCATTTTTGTCGAAAATAGCCATGAACGACCATTTTCAATAATACCGAAGGCTAACACCTACGGATTTTTGACCAAGAAATGGTCTCCACCAGAAATCCAAGAATGTGATCTATGGCAAGGAAACATATGTGGGGTGAGGTGTATGAGCCTCTGGTCGATGATCAATGGCCACACAACCCCCATTTTTGTCGAAAATAGCCATGAACGACCATTTTCAATAATATCGAAGGCTAACACCTACGGATTTTTGACCAAGAAATGGTCTCCACCAGAAATCCAAGAATGTGATCTACGACAAGGAAACATATGTGGGGTGAGGTGTATGAGCCTCTGGTCGACGATCAATGGCCACACAACCCCCATTTTGCCGAAAATAGCCATGAATGACCATTTTCAATAATATCGAAGGCTAACACCTACGGATTTTTGACCAAGAAAATGGTCTCCACCAGAAATCCAAGAATGTGATCTACGACAAGGAAACATATGTGGGGTGAGGTGTATGAGCCTCTGGTCGACGATCAATGGCCACACAACCCCCATTTTGCCGAAAATAGCCATGAATGACCATTTTCAATAATACCGAAGGCTAACACGTACGAGTTTTTAACCAAGAAATGGTTTCCACCAGAAATCCAAGAATGTAATCTATGGCAAGGAAACATATGTGGGGTGAGGTTTATGAGCCTCTAGTCGATGATAAATGGCCACACAACCCCCATTTTTTATGAAAATAGCCATGAGCGACCTTGAAAATAGCCATGAGCGACCATTTTCAATAATACTAGAGGCTAACACCTACGGATTTTAGACCAAGAAATGGTCTCCACCAGAAATCCAAGAATGTGATCTATGGCAAGGAAACATATGTGGGGTGAGGTGTATGAGCGTCTGGTCGATGATCAATGGCCACACAACCCCCATTTTTGTCGAAAATAGCCATGAACGACCATTTTCAATAATACCGAAGGCTAACACCTACGGATTTTTGACCAAGAAATGGTCTCCACCAGAAATCCAAGAATGTGATCTATGGCAAGGAAACATATGTGGGGTGTGGTGTATGAGCCTCTGGTCGATGATCAATGGCCACACAACCTCCATTTTTGTCGAAAATAGCCATGAACGACCATTTTCAATAATATCGAAGGCTAACACCTACGGATTTTTGACCAAGAAATGGTCTCCACCAGAAATCCAAGAATGTGATCTACGACAAGGAAACATATGTGGGGTGAGGTGTATGAGCCTCTGGTCGACGATCAATGGCCACACAACCCCCATTTTGCCGAAAATAGCCATGAATGACCATTTTCAATAATATCGAAGGCTAACACCTACGGATTTTTGACCAAGAAATGGTCTCCACCCGAATCCAAGAATGTGATCTACGACAAGGAAACATATGTGGGGTGAGGTGTATGAGCCTCTGGTCGACGATGAATGGCCACACAACCCCCATTTTGCCGAAAATAGCCATGAATGACCATTTTCAATAATACCGAAGGCTAACACGTACGGGTTTTTAACCAAGAAATGGTTTCCACTAGAAATCCAAGAATGTAATCTATGGCAATGAAACATATGTGGGGTGAGGTTTATGAGCCTCTAGTCGATGATAAATGGCCACACAACCCCCATTTTTTATGAAAATAGCCATGAGCGACCCTTGAAAATAGCCATGAGCGACCATTTTCAATAATACTAGAGGCTAACACCTACGGATTTTAGACCAAGAAATGGTCCTCCACCAGAAATCCAAGAATGTGATCTATGGCAAGGAAACATATGTGGGGTGAGGTGTATGAGCGTCTGGTCGATGATCAATGGCCACACAACCCCCATTTTTGTCGAAAATAGCCATGAACGACCATTTTCAATAATACCGAAGCTAACACCTACGGATTTTTTACCAAGAAAGGGTCTCTCACCAGAAATCCAGAATGTGATCTATGGCAAGGAAACATATGTGGGGTGAGGTGTATGAGCCTCTAGTCGATGATCAATGGCCACACACCCCCATTTTTGTCGAAAATAGCCATGATGACCATTTTCAAAAATACCAAGGCTAACACGTACGGATTTTTAAACAAGAAATGGTCTCCACCAGAAATCCAAGAATGTGAATCTATGGCAAGGAAACATATGTGGGGTGAGGTGTACGAGCCTCTGGTCGATGATAAATGGCCACACAACCCCCATTTTGCCGAAAATAGCCATGAATGACCATTTTCAATAATACCGAAGGCTAACACGTACGAGTTTTTAACCAAGAAATGGTCTCCACTAGAAATCCAAGAATGTGATCTATGGCAAGGAAACATATGTGGGGTGAGGTGTATGAGCGTCTGGTCGATGATCAATGGCCACACAACCCCCATTTTTGTCGAAAATAGCCATGAACGACCATTTTCAATAATACCGAAGGCTAACACCTACGGATTTTTGACCAAGAAATGGTCTCCACCAGAAATCCAAGAATTTGATCTATGGCAAGGAAACATATGTGGGGTGAGGTGTATGAGCCTCTGGTCGACGATCAATGGCCACACAACCCTAATTTTTGTCGAAAATAGCCATGAACGACCATTTTCAATGACACTGAAGGCTAACACCTACGGATTTTTGACCAAGAAATGGTCTCCACCATAAATCCAAGAATGTGATCTATGGCAAGGAAACATATGTGTAGTGAGGTTTATGAGCCTCTGGTCGATGATCAATGGCCACACAACCCCCATTTTTGTCGAAAATAGCCATGAATGACCATTTACAATAATACCGAAGGCTAACACCTACGGATTTTTGACCAAGAAATGGTCTCCACCAGAAATCCAAGAATGTGATCTATGGCAAGGAAACATATGTGGGGTGAGGTGTATGAGCCTCTGGTCGACGATCAATGGCCACACAACCCCCATTTTGCCGAAAATAGCCATGAATGACCATTTTCAATAATACCGAAGGCTAACACGTACGAGTTTTTACCAAGAAATGGTCTCCACCAGAAATCCAAGAATGTAATCTATGGCAAGGAAACATATGTGGGGTGAGGTTTATGAGCCTCTAGTCGATGATAAATGGCCACACAACCCCCATTTTTTATGAAAATAGCCATGAGCGACCTTGAGAATAGCCATGAGCGACCATTTTCAATAATACTAGAGGCTAACACCTACGGATTTTAGACCAAGAAATGGTCTCCACCAGAAATCCAAGAATGTGATCTATGGCAAGGAAACATATGTGGGGTGAGGTGTATGAGCATCTGTCGATGATCAACGGCCCACAACCCCCATTTTTGTCGAAAATAGCCATGAATGACCATTTTCAATAATACCGAAGGCTAACACCTACGGATTTTTGACCAAGAAATGGTCTCCACCAGAAATCCAAGAATGTGATCTATGGCAAGGAAACATATGTGGGGTGAGGTGTATGAGCCTCTAGTCGATGATCAATGGCCACACAAACCCCCATTTTTGTCGAAAATAGCCATGAATGTCCATTTTCAAAAATACCAAAGGCTAACACGTACGGATTTTTGACCAAGAAATGGTCTCCACCAGAAATCCAAGAATGTGATCTATGGCAAGGAAACATATGTGGGGTGAGGTTTACGAGCCTCTGGTCGATGATCAATGGCCACACAACCCCCATTTTGCCGAAAATAGCCATGAATGACCATTTTCAATAATACCGAAGGCTAACACGTACGAGTTTTTAACCAAGAAATGGTTTCCACCAGAAATCTAAGAATGTAATCTATGGCAAGGAAACATATGTGGGATGAGGTTTATGAGCCTCTGGTCGATGATGAATGGCCACACAACCCCCATTTTTGTCGAAAATAGCCATGAACGACCATTTTCAATAATACCGAAGGCTAACACCTACGGATTTTTGACCAAGAAATGGTCTCCACCAGAAATCCAAGAATGTGATCTATGGCAAGGAAACATATGTGGGGTGAGGTGTATGAGCCTCTGGTCGATGATCAATGGCCACACAACCCCCATTTTTGTCGAAAATAGCCATGAACGACCATTTTCAATAATATCGAAGGCTAACACCTACGGATTTTTGACCAAGAAATGGTCTCCACCAGAAATCCAAGAATGTGATCTATGGCAAGGAAACATATGTGGGGTGAGGTGTATGAGCCTCTGGTCGAAGATCAATGGCCACACAACCCTAATTTTTGTCGAAAATAGCCATGAACGACCATTTTCAATAATACCGAAGGCTAACACGTACGAGTTTTTTAACCAAGAAATGGTTTCCACCAGAAATCCAAGAATGTAATCTATGGCAAGGAAACATATGTGGGGTGAGGTGTATGAGCCTCTGGTCGACGATCAATGGCCACACAACCCTAATTTTTGTCGAAAATAGCCATGAACGACCATTTTCAATGACACTGAAGGCTAACACCTACGGATTTTTGACCAAGAAATGGTCTCCACCATAAATCCAAGAATGTAATCTATGGCAAGGAAACATATGTGGGGTGAGGTTTATGAGCCTCTGGTCGAAGATCAATGGCCACACAACCCCCATTTTTGTCGAAAATAGCCATGAATGACCATTTTCAAAAATACCAAAGGCTAACACCTACGGATTTTTGCCCAAGAAATGGTCTCCACCAGAAATCCAAGAATGTGATCTATGGCAAGGAAACATATGTGGGGTGAGGTGTATGAGCCTCTGGTCGACGATCAATGGCCACACAACCCTAATTTTTGTCGAAAATAGCCATGAACGACCATTTTCAATGACACTGAAGGCTAACACCTACGGATTTTTGACCAAGAAATGGTCTCCACCATAAATCCAAGAATGTGATCTATGGCAAGGAAACATATGTGTAGTGAGGTGTATGAGCCTCTGGTCGAAGATCAATGGCCACACAACCCCCATTTTTGTCGAAAATAGCCATGAATGACCATTTACAATAATACCGAAGGCTAACACCTACGGATTTTTGACCAAGAAATGGTCTCCACCAGAAATCCAAGAATGTGATCTATGGCAAGGAAACATATGTGGGGTGAGGTGTACGAGCCTCTGGTCGATCATCAATGGCCACACAACCCCCATTTTTGTCGAAAATAGCCATGAACGACCATTTTCAATGACACTGAAGGCTAACACCTACGGATTTTTGACCAAGAAATGGTCTCCACCAGAAATCCAAGAATGTGATCTATGGCAAGGAAACATATGTGGGGTGAGGTGTACGAGCCTCTGGTCGATGATCAATGGCCACACAACCCCCATTTTGCCGAAAATAGCCATGAACGACCATTTTCAATAATACCGAAGGCTAACACGTACGAGTATTTAACCAAGAAATGGTCTCCACCAGAAATCCAAGAATGTGATCTATGGCAAGGAAACATATGTGGGGTGAGGTTTATGAGCCTATAGTCGATGATAAATGGCCACACAACCCCCATTTTTTATGAAAATAGCCATGAGCGACCTTGAAAATAGCCATGAGCGACCATTTTCAATAATACTAGAGGCTAACACCTATGGATTTTAGGCCAAGAAATGGTCTCCACCAGAAATCCAAGAATGTGATCTACGACAAGGAAACATATGTGGGGTGAGGTGTATGAGCCTCTGGTCGACGATCAATGGCCACACAACCCCCATTTTGTCCGAAAATAGCCATGAACGACCATTTTCAATAATACCGAAGGCTAAACACGTACGAGTTTTTGACCAAGAAATGGTCTCCACCAAAAATGCAAGAATGTGATCTAAGGCAAGGAAACATATGTGGGGTGAGATTTATGAGCCTCTAGTCGATGATAAATGGCCACACAACCCCCATTTTGCCGAAAATAGACATGAATGACCATTTTCAATAATACCAAGGCTAACACCTACGGATTTTTGACCAAGAAATGGTCTCCACCAGAAATCCAAGAATGTGATCTATGGCAAGGAAACATATGTGGGGTAAGGTGTATGAGCCTCTGGTCGACGATCAATGGCCACACAACCCTATTTTTTGTCGAAAATAGCCATGAACGACCATTTTCAATGACACAGAAGGCTAACACCTACGAATTTTTGACCAAGAAATGGTCTCCACCATAAATCCAAGAATGTGATCTATGGCAAGGAAACATATGTGGGGTGAGGTGTATGAGCGTCTGGTCGATGATCAATGGCCACACAACCCCCATTTTTGTCGAAAATAGCCATGAACGACCATTTTCAATAATATCGAAGGCTAACACCTACGGATTTTTGACCAAGAAATGGTCTCCACCAGAAATCCAAGAATGTGATCTACGACAAGGAAACATATGTGGGGTGAGGTGTATGAGCCTCTGGTCGACGATCAATGGCCACACAACCCCCATTTTTGTCGAAAATAGCCATGAATGACCATTTTCAAAAATACCAAAGGCTAACACGTACGGATTTTTGACCAAGAAATGGTCTCCACCAGAAATCCAAGAATGTGATCTATGGCAAGGAAACATATGTGGGGTGAGGTGTATGAGCCTCTGGTCGATGATCAATGGCCACACAACCCCCATTTTTGTCGAAAATAGCCATGAATGACCATTTACAATAATACCGAAGGCTAACACCTACGGATTTTTGACCAAGAAATGGTCTCCACCAGAAATCCAAGAATGTGATCTATGGCAAGGAAACATATGTGGGGTGAGGTGTATGAGCCTCTGGTCGATGATCAATGGCCACACAACCCCCATTTTTGTCGAAAATAGCCATGAACGACCATTTTCAATAATACCGAAGGCTAACACGTACGAGTTTTTGACCAAGAAATGGTCTCCACCAAAAATCCAAGAATGTGATCTATGGCAAGGAAACATATGTGTAGTGAGGTGTACGAGCCTCTGGTCGATGATCAATGGCCACACAACCCCCATTTTTGTCGAAAATAGCCATGAATGACCATTTTCAATAGGCCATTGATCATCAACTAGAGGCTCATACACCTCACCCCACATATGTTTCCTTGCCATAGATTACATTCTTGGATTTCTGGTGGAAGCCATTTCTTGGTTAAAAACTCGTACGTGTTAGCCTTCGGTATTATTGAAAATGGTCATTCATGGCTATTTTTGACAAAAATGGGGGTTGTGTGGCCATTGATCATCGACCAGATGCTCATACACCTCACCCCACATATGTTTCCTTGCCATAGATCACATTCTTGGATTTCTGGTGGAGACCATTTCTTGGTCTAAAATCCGTAGGTGTTAGCCTCTAGTATTATTGAAAATGGTCGCTCATGGCTATTCTCAAGGTCGCTCATGGCTATTTTCATAAAAAATGGGGGTTGTGTGGCCATTGATCATCGACTAGAGGCTCATAAACCTCACCCCACATATGTTTCCTTGCCATAGATTACATTCTTGGATTTCTGGTGGAGACCATTTCTTGGTTAAAAACTCGTACGTGTTAGCCTTCGGTATTATTGAAAATGGTCATTCATGGCTATTTTCGGCAAAATGGGGGTTGTGTGGCCATTGATCGTCGACTAGAGGCTCATACACCTCACCCCACATATGTTTCCTTGCCATAGATCACATTCTTGGATTTCTGGTGGAGACCATTTCTTGGTCAAAAATCCGTAGGTGTTAGCCTTCGGTATTATTGTAAATGGTCATTCATGGCTATTTTCGACAAAAATGGGGGTTGTGTGGCCATTGATCATCGACCAGAGGCTCATACACCTCACTACACATATGTTTCCTTGCCATAGATCACATTCTTGGATTTATGGTGGAGACCATTTCTTGGTCAAAAATCCGTAGGTGTTAGCCTTCAGTGTCAATTGAAAATGGTCGTTCATGGCTATTTTCGACAAAAATTAGGGTTGTGTGGCCATTGATCGTCGACCAGAGGCTCATACACATCACCCCACATATGTTTCCTTGCCATAGATCAAATTCTTGGATTTCTGGTGGAGACCATTTCTTGGTCAAAAATCCGTAGGTGTTAGCCTTCGGTATTATTGAAAATGGTCGTTCATGGCTATTTTCGACAAAAATGGGGGTTGTGTGGCCATTGATCATCGACCAGACGCTCATACACCTCACCCCACATATGTTTCCTTGCCATAGATCACATTCTTGGATTTCTAGTGGAGACCATTTCTTGGTTAAAAACTCATACGTGTTAGCCTTCGGTATTATTGAAAATGGTCATTCATGGCTATTTTCGGCAAAATGGGGGTTGTGTGGCCATTGATCATCGACCAGAGGCTCGTACACCTCACCCCACATATGTTTCCTTGCCATAGATCACATTCTTGGATTTCTGGTGGAGACCATTTCTTGGTTAAAAATCCGTACGTGTTAGCCTTTGGTATTTTTGAAAATGGTCATTCATGGCTATTTTCGACAAAAATGGGGGTTGTGTGGCCATTGATCATCGACTAGAGGCTCATACACCTCACCCCACATATGTTTCCTTGCCATAGATCACATTCTTGGATTTCTGGTGGAGACCATTTCTTGGTAAAAAATCCGTAGGTGTTAGCCTTCGGTATTATTGAAAATGGTCGTTCATGGCTATTTTCGACAAATATGGGGGTTGTGTGGCCATTGATCATTGACCAGACGCTCATACACCTCACCCCACATATGTTTCCTTGCCATAGATCACATTCTTGGATTTCTGGTGGTGACCATTTCTTGGTCTAAAATCCGTAGGTGTTAGCCTCTAGTATTATTGAAAATGGTCGCTCATGGCTATTTTCATAAAAAATGGGGGTTGTGTGGCCATTTATCATCGACTAGAGGCTCATAAACCTCACCCCACATATGTTTCATTGCCATAGATTACATTCTTGGATTTCTAGTGGAAACCATTTCTTGGTTAAAAACTCGTACGTGTTAGCCTTCGGTATTATTGAAAATGGTCATTCATGGCTATTTTCGGCAAAATGGGGGTTGTGTGGCCATTGATCGTCGACCAGAGGCTCATACACCTCACCCCACATATGTTTCCTTGTCGTAGATCACATTCTTGGATTTCTGGTGGAGACCATTTCTTGGTCAAAAATCCGTAGGTGTTAGCCTTCGATATTATTGAAAATGGTCATTCATGGCTATTTTCGGCAAAATGGGGGTTGTGTGGCCATTGATCGTCGACCAGAGGCTCATACACCTCACCCCACATATGTTTCCTTGTCGTAGATCACATTCTTGGATTTCTGGTGGAGACCATTTCTTGGTCAAAAATCCGTAGGTGTTAGCCTTCGATATTATTGAAAATGGTCGTTCATGGCTATTTTCGACAAAAATGGAGGTTGTGTGGCCATTGATCATCGACCAGAGGCTCATACACCTCACCCCACATATGTTTCCTTGCCATAGATCACATTCTTGGATTTCTGGTGGAGACCATTTCTTGGTCAAAAATCCGTAGGTGTTAGCCTTCGGTATTATTGAAAATGGTCGTTCATGGCTATTTTCGACAAAAATGGGGGTTGTGTGGCCATTGATCATCGACCAGACGCTCATACACCTCACCCCACATATGTTTCCTTGCCATAGATCACATTCTTGGATTTCTGGTGGAGACCATTTCTTGGTCTAAAATCCGTAGGTGTTAGCCTCTAGTATTATTGAAAATGGTCGCTCATGGCTATTTTCAAGGTCGCTCATGGCTATTTTCATAAAAAATGGGGGTTGTGTGGCCATTGATCGTCGACCAGAGGCTCATACACCTCACCCCACATATGTTTCCTTGCCATAGATCACATTCTTGGATTTCTGGTGGAGACCATTTCTTGGTCAAAAATCCGTAGGTGTTAGCCTTCGGTATTATTGAAAATGGTCGTTCATGGCTATTTTCGACAAAAATGGGGGTTGTGTGGCCATTGATCATCGACCAGACGCTCATACACCTCACCCCACATATGTTTCCTTGCCATAGATCACATTCTTGGATTTCTGGTGGAGACCATTTCTTGGTCTAAAATCCGTAGGTGTTAGCCTCTAGTATTATTGAAAATGGTCGCTCATGGCTATTTCAAGGTCGCTCATGGCTATTTTCATAAAAAATGGGGGTTGTGTGGCCATTTATCATCGACTAGAGGCTCATAAACCTCACCCCACATATGTTTCCTTGCCATAGATTACATTCTTGGATTTCTAGTGGAAACCATTTCTTGGTTAAAAACTCGTACGTGTTAGCCTTCGGTATTATTGAAAATGGTCATTCATGGCTATTTTCGGCAAAATGGGGGTTGTGTGGCCATTGATCGTCGACCAGAGGCTCATACACCTCACCCCACATATGTTTCCTTGTCGTAGATCACATTCTTGGATTTCTGGTGGAGACCATTTCTTGGTCAAAAATCCGTAGGTGTTAGCCTTCGATATTATTGAAAATGGTCGTTCATGGCTATTTTCGACAAAAATGGGGGTTGTGTGGCCCACATATGTTTCCTTGCCATAGATCACATTCTTGGATTTCAGGTGGAGACCATTTCTTGGTCAAAAATCCGTAGGTGTTAGCCTTCGGTATTATTGTAAATGGTCATTCATGGCTATTTTCGACAGAAATGGGGGTTGTGTGGCCATTGATCATCGACCAGAGGCTCATACACCTCACCCCACATATGTTTCCTTGCCATAGATCATATTCTTGGATTTATGGTGGAGACCATTTCTTGGTCAAAAATCCGTAGGTGTTAGCCTTCAGTGTCATTGAAAATGGTCGTTCATGGCTATTTTCGACAAAAATTAGGGTTGTGTGGCCATTGATCGTCGACCAGAGGCTCATACACCTCACCCCACATATGTTTCCTTGCCATAGATCACATTCTTAGATTTCTGGTGGAGACCATTTCTTGGTCGAAAATCCGTAGGTGTTAGCCTTCGGTATTATTGTAAATGGTCATTCATGGCTATTTTCGACAAAAATGGGGGTTGTGTGGCCATTGATCATCGACCAGACGCTCATACACCTCACCCCACATATGTTTCCTTGCCATAGATCACATTCTTGGATTTTTGGTGGAGACCATTTCTTGGTCAAAAATTCGTACGTGTTAGCCTTCGGTATTATTGAAAATGGTCGTTCATGGCTATTTTCGGCAAAATGGGGGTTCTGTGGCCATTGATCATCGACCAGAGGCTCGTACACCTCACCCCACATATATTTCCTTTCCATAGATCACATTTTTGGATTTCTGGTGGAGACCATTTCTTGGTCAAAAATCCGTAGGTGTTAGCCTTCGGTATTATTGTAAATGGTCATTCATGGCTATTTTCGACAAAAATGGGGGTTGTGTGGCCATTGATCTTTCGACCAGACGCTCATACACCTCACCCCACATATGTTTCCTTGTCATAGATCACATTCTTGGATTTCTGGTGGAGACCATTTCTTGGTCAAAAATCCGTAGGTGTTAGCCTTCGGTATTATTGAAAATGGTCGTTCATGGCTATTTTCAACAAAAATGGGGGTTGTGTGGCCATTGATCATCGACCAGAGGCTCATACACCTCACCCCACATATGTTTCCTTGCCATAGATCACATTCTTGGATTTCTGGTGGAGACCATTTCTTGGTCAAAAATCCGTAGGTGTTTGCCTTCGGTATTATTGTAAAATGGTCGTTCATGGCTATTTTCGACAAAAATGGGGGTTGTGTGGCCATTGATCATCGACCAGACGCTCATACACCTCACCCCACATATGTTTCCTTGCCATAGATCACATTCTTGGATTTCTGGTGGAGACCATTTCTTGGTCTAAAATCCATAGGTGTTAGCCTCTAGTATTATTGAAAATGGTCGCTCATGGCTATTTTCAAGGTCGATCATGGCTATTTTCATAAAAAATGGGGGTTGTGTGGCCATTTATCATCGACTAGAGGCTCATAAACCTCGCCCCACATATGTTTCCTTGCCATAGATCACATTCTTGGATTTCTGGTGGAGACCATTTCTTGGTTAAAAACTCGTACGTGTTAGCCTTCGGTATTATTGAAAATGGTCGTTCATGGCTATTTTCGGCAAAATGGGGGGTTGTGTGGCCATTCATTATCGACCAGAGGCTCGTACACCTCACCCCACATATGTTTCCTTGCCATAGATCACATTCTTGGATTTCTGGTGGAGACCATTTCTTGGTCAAAATCCGTACGTGTTAGCCTTTGGTATTTTTGAAAATGGTCATTCATGGCTATTTTCGACAAAAATGGGGGTTGTGTGGCCATTGATCTTCGACCAGAGGCTCATACACCTCACTACACATATGTTTCCTTGCCATAGATCACATTCTTGGATTTATGGTGGAGACCATTTCTTGGTCAAAAATCCGTAGGTGTTAGCCTTCAGTGTCATTGAAAATGGTCGTTCATGGCTATTTTCGACAAAAATTAGGGTTGTGTGGCCATTGATCGTCGACCAGAGGCTCATACACCTCACCCCACATATGTTTCCTTGCCATAGATCACATTCTTGGATTTCTGGTGGAGACCATTTCTTGGTCAAAAATCCGTAGGTGTTAGCCTTCGGTATTATTGAAAATGGTCGTTCATGGCTATTTTCGACAAAAATGGGGGTTGTGTGGCCATTGATCATCGGACCAGACGCTCATACACCTCACCCCACATATGTTTCCTTGCCATAGATCACATTCTTAGATTTCTGGTGGTGACCATTTCTTGGTCTAAAATCCGTAGGTGTTATCCTCTAGTATTATTGAAAATGGTCGCTCATGGCTATTTTCAAGGTCGCTCATGGCTATTTTCATAAAAAATGGGGGTTGTGTGGCCATTTATCATCGACTAGAGGCTCATAAACCTCACCCCACATATGTTTCCTTGCCATAGATTACATTCTTGGATTTCTGGTGGAAACCATTTCTTGGTTAAAAACTCGTACGTGTTAGCCTTCGGTATTATTGAAAATGGTCATTCATGGCTATTTTCGGCAAAATGGGGGTTGTGTGGCCATTGATCATCAACCAGAGGCTCGTACACCTCACCCCACATATGTTTCCTTGCCATAGATCACATTCTTGGATTTTTGGTGGAGACCATTTCTTGGTCAAAAACTCGTACGTGTTAGCCTTCGGTATTATTGAAAATGGTCGTTCATGGCTTTTTTCGGCAAAATGGGGGTTCTGTGGCCATTGATCATCGACCAAAGGCTCGTACACCTCACCCCACATATGTTTCCTTTCCATAGATCACATTCTTGGATTTCTGGTGGAGACCATTTCTTGGTCAAAAATCCGTAGGTGTTAGCCTTCGGTATTATTGTAAATGGTCATTCATGGCTATTTTCGACAAAAATGGGGGTTGTGTGGCCATTGATCATCGACCAGACGCTCATACACCTCACCCCACATATGTTTCCTTGCCATAGATCACATTCTTGGATTTCTGGTGGAGACCATTTCTTGGTCAAAAATCCGTAGGTGTTAGCCTTAGGTATTATTGAAAATGGTCGTTCATGGCTATTTTCGACAAAAATGGGGGTTGTGTGGCCATTGATCATCGACCAGAGGCTCATACACCTCACCCCACATATGTTTCCTTGCCATAGATCACATTCTTGGATTTCTGGTGGAGACCATTTCTTGGTCAAAAATCCGTAGGTGTTAGCCTTCGGTATTATTGAAAATGGTCGTTCATGGCTATTTTCGACAAAAATGGGGGTTGTGTGGCCATTGATCATCGACCAGACGCTCATACACCTCACCCCACATATGTTTCCTTGTCATAGATCACATTCTTGGATTTCTGGTGGAGACCATTTCTTGGTCTAAAATCCATAGGTGTTAGCCTCTAGTATTATTGAAAATGGTCGCTCATGGCTATTTTCAAGGTCGCTCATGGCTATTTTCATAAAAAATGGGGGTTGTGTGGCCATTTATCATCGACTAGAGGCTCATAAACCTCGCCCCACATATGTTTCCTTGCCATAGATCACATTCTTGGATTTCTGGTGGAGACCATTTCTTGGTTAAAAACTCGTACGTGTTAGCCTTCGGTATTATTGAAAATGGTCGTTCATGGCTATTTTCGGCAAAATGGGGGTTGTGTGACCATTCATTATCGACCAGAGGCTCGTACACCTCACCCCACATATGTTTCCTTGCCATAGATCACATTCTTGGATTTCTGGTGGAGACCATTTCTTGGTCAAAAATCCGTACGTGTTAGCCTTTGGTATTTTTGAAAATGGTCATTCATGGCTATTTTCGACAAAAATGGGGGTTGTGTGGCCATTGATCTTCGACCAGAGGCTCATACACCTCACTACACATATGTTTCCTTGCCATAGATCACATTCTTGGATTTATGGTGGAGACCATTTCTTGGGCAAAAATCCGTAGGTGTTAGCCTTCAGTGTCATTGAAAATGGTCGTTCATGGCTATTTTCGACAAAAATTAGGGTTGTGTGGCCATTGATCGTCGACCAGAGGCTCATACACCTCACCCCACATATGTTTCCTTGCCATAGATCACATTCTTGGATTTCTGGTGGAGACCATTTCTTGGTCAAAAATCCGTAGGTGTTAGCCTTCGGTATTATTGAAAATGGTCGCTCATGGCTATTTTCGACAAAAATGGGGGTTGTGTGGCCATTGATCATCGACCAGACGCTCATACACCTCACCCCACATATGTTTCCTTGCCATAGATCACATTCTTGGATTTCTGGTGGAGACCATTTCTTGTTCTAAAATCCGTAGGTGTTAGCCTCTAGTATTATTGAAAATGGTCGCTCATGGCTATTTTCAAGGTCGCTCATGGCTATTTTCATAAAAAATGGGGGTTGTGTGGCCATTTATCATCGACTAGAGGCTCATAAACCTCACCCCACATATGTTTCCTTGCCATAGATTACATTCTTGGATTTCTGGTGGAAACCATTTCTTGGTTAAAAACTCGTACGTGTTAGCCTTCGGTATTATTGAAAATGGTCATTCATGGCTATTTTCGGCAAAATGGGGGTTGTGTGGCCATTGATCATCAACCAGAGGCTCGTACACCTCACCCCACATAT
Organism: Zea luxurians; assembly: GCA_029449295.1. Taxonomy (NCBI): domain Eukaryota; kingdom Viridiplantae; phylum Streptophyta; class Magnoliopsida; order Poales; family Poaceae; genus Zea; species Zea luxurians. The sequence goes on from JAOPSE010002932.1 coordinate 64,278, forward strand.
GTTTCCTTGCCATAGATCACATTCTTGGATTTCTGGTGGAGACCATTTCTTGGTTAAAAATCCGTACGTGTTAGCCTTTGGTATTTTTGAAAATGGTCATTCATGGCTATTTTCGACAAAAATGGGGGTTGTGTGGCAATTGATCATCGACTAGAGGCTCATACACCTCACCCCACATATGTTTCCCTTGCCATAGATCACATTCTTGGATTTCTGGTGCAGACATTTCTTGGTCAAAAATCCGTAGGTGTTAGCCTTCGGTATTATTGAAAATGGTCGTTCATGGCTATTTTCGACAAAAATGGGGGTTGTGTGGCCATTGATCATCGACCAGACGCTCATACACCTCACCCCACATATGTTTCCTTGCCATAGACCACATTCTTGGATTTCTGGTGGAGACCATTTCTTGGTCTAAAATCCGTAGGTGTTAGCCTCTAGTATTATTGAAAATGGTCGCTCATGGCTATTTTCAAGGTCGGTCATGGCTATTTTCATAAAAAATGGGGGTTGTGTGGCCATTTATCATCGACTAGAGGCTCATAAACCTCACCCCACATATGTTTCCTTGCCATAGATTACATTCTTGGATTTCTGGTGGAAACCATTTCTTGGTTAAAAACTCGTACGTGTTAGCCTTCGGTATTATTGAAAATGGTCATTCATGGCTATTTTCGGCAAAATGGGGGTTGTGTGGCCATTGATCATCGACCAGAGGCTCATACACCTCACCCCACATATGTTTCCTTGCCATAGATCACATTCATGGATTTCTGGTGGAGACCATTTCTTGGTCAAAAATCCGTAGGTGTTAGCCTTCGGTATTATTGAAAATGGTCGTTCATGGCTATTTTCGACAAAAATGGGGGTTGTGTGGCCATTGATCATCGACTAGAGGCTCATACACCTCACCCACATATGTTTCCTTGCCATAGATCACATTCTTGGATTTCTGGTGGAGACCATTTCTTGGTCAAAAATCCGTAGGTGTTAGCCTTCGGTATTATTGAAAATGGTCGTTCATGGCAATTTTCGACAAAAATGGGGGTGTGTGGCCATTGATCATCGACCAGATGCTCATACACCTCACCCCACATATGTTTCCTTGCCATAGATCACATTCTTGGATTTCTGGTGGAGACCATTTCTTGGTCTAAAATCCGTAGGTCTTAGCCTCTAGTATTATTGAAAATGGTCGCTCATGGCTATTTTCATAAAAAATGGGGGTTGTGTGGCCATTTATCATCACCTAGAGGCTCATAAACCTCACCCCACATATGTTTCCTTTGCCATAGATCACATTCTTGGATTTCTGGTGGAGACCATTTCTTGGTTAAAAACTCGTACGTGTTAGCCTTCGGTATTATTGAAAATGGTCGTTCATGGCTATTTTCGGCAAAATGGGGGTTGTGTGGCCATTGATTCATCGACCAGAGGATCATACACCTCACCCCACATATGTTTCCTTGCCATAGATCACATTCTTGGATTCCTGGTGGAGACCATTTCTTGGTCAAAAATCCATACGTGTTAGCCTTTGGTATTTTTGAAAATGGTCATTCATGGCTATTTTCGACAAAAATGGGGGTTGTGTGGCCATTGATCATCGACTAGAGGCTCATACACCTCACCCCACATATGTTTCCTTGCCATAGATCACATTCTTGGATTTCTGGTGGAGACCATTTCTTGGTCAAAAATCCGTAGGTGTTAGCCTTCGGTATTATTGAAAATGGTCGTTCATGGCTATTTTCGACAAAAATGGGGGTTGTGTGGCCATTGATCATCGACCAGACGCTCATACACCTCACCCCACATATTGTTTCCTTGCCATAGATCACATTCTTGGATTTCTGGTGGAGACCATTTCTTGGTCTAAAATCCGTAGGTGTTAGCCTCTAGTATTATTGAAAATGGTCGCTCATGGCTATTTTCAAGGTCGCTCATGGCTATTTTCATAAAAATGGGGGTTGTGTGGCCATTTATCATCGACTAGAGGCTCATAAACCTCACCCCACATATGTTTCCTTGCCATAGATTACATTCTTGGATTTCTGGTGGAAACCATTTCTTGGTTAAAAACTCGTACGTGTTAGCCTTCGGTATTATTGAAAATGGTCATTCATGGCTATTTTCGGCAAAATGGGGGTTGTGTGGCCATTGATCATCGACCAGAGGCTCATACACCTCACCCCACATATGTTTCCTTGCCAGTAGATCACATTCTTGGATTTCTGGTGGAGACCATTTCTTGGTCAAAAATCCGTAGGTGTTAGCCTTCGATATTATTGAAAATGGTCGTTCATGGCTATTTTTCGGCAAAATGGGGGTTGCTGTGGCCATTGATCGTCGACCAGAGGCTCATACACCTCACCCCACATATGTTTCCTTTCCATAGATCACATTCTTGGATTTCTGGTGGAGACCATTTCTTGGTCAAAAATCCGTAGGTGTTAGCCTTCGGTATTATTGAAAATGGTCGTTCATGGCTATTTTCGACAAAAATGGGGGTTGTTGTGGCCATTGATCATCGACCAGGACGGCTCATACACCTCACCCCACATATGTTTCCTTGCCATAGATCACAATTCTTGGATTTCTGGTGGAGACCATTTCTTGGTCAAAAATCCGTAGGTGTTAGCCTTAGGTATTATTGAAAATGGTCGTTCATGGCTATTTTCGACAAAATGGGGGTTGTGTTGGCCATTGATCATCGACCAGAGGCTCATACACCTCACCCCACATATGTTTCCTTGCCATAGATCACATTCTTGGATTTCTGGTGGAGACCATTTCTTGGTCAAAAATCCGTAGGTGTTAGCCTTCGGTATTATTGAAAATGGTCGTTCATGGCTATTTTCGACAAAAATGGGGGTTGTGTGGCCATTGATCATCGACCAGAGGCTCATACACCTCACCCCACATATGTTTCCTTGCATAGATCACATTCTTGGATTTCTGGTGGAGACCATTTCTTGGTCAAAAATCCGTAGGTGTTAGCCTCTATTATTGAAAATGGTCGTTCATGGCTATTTTCGTAAAAATGGGGGTGTGTGGCATTGATCATCGACTAGAGGCTCATAAACCTCACCCCACATATGTTTCCTTGCCATAGATCACATTCTTGGATTTCTGGTGGAGACCATTTCTTGGCAAAAATCGTAGGTGTTAGCCTTCGTATTATTGAAAATGGTCGCTCATGGCTATTTTCGGCAAAATGGGGGTTGTGTGGCCATTTTATCGACCAGAGGCTCATACACCTCACCCCACATATGTTTCCTTGCATAGAT